>MNCI01033948.1:505619-528945 GCA_015680685.1 Gnetum montanum | reverse complement strand
GATCAAACAAGGACTTCCCCGAGCGCCGCCGGAGCGTTATACGCTGGGTTATACGTAAACGGGGCGTAAACAGCGAATCAGGCGTGCACAGCGTAAGTATACCGGACGTAAACGGAATGGGGCGTGAACAGCGTAAACAGAAATGAGCACAACGTGAGCGTACGGGCGTGAGCGTAAACAGCGTGAACGAATGTAGAGCGTAAGCAGGCGGGTGGTGTGAACAGTGAGCGTATATGAACGGAGACGGAGCGAAAATGCAAACGGGCGTGAACGAAGGGCGGGCCAAATTGACGTAAAACTAAAAAAGAACCCTCAGCGAGCATAAACAGTGGCCGTCTTCGGGCACGAACCGAGCGCAGAGCGCGAGCGTAAACGGGCGAAAACAGGGCGCGGGCCAAATTAACGTAAAACTGTAAGAAGAACTTGCTGTAAATGTAAACAATAGTTTATGGAATTAAAATTTTGTGCACCGGTCTAACGCAGTTGTGTAGGGACACAAGGCGGACGTAAAGACCCGGTGAATGAGAAGGATGCAGCTGGCGGACACGGTGGGTGGAGCGCGGACTGTGCTCAGCGTGCCACGTGCAGGACTCTCGGCGTAAGCGTGAGCGTGTGAGGGTTTCAGCAGCGTGATTGCTCTGGGTCGGCTCTGGTGAATTTTTTTTTTGGACCTGGTAAACGTGGAAAACTGGGCTATTTATAGGGGTAGGGTTACCGGGAAAAGCGGATGGGGAGACACCTGGCGTACAGACCGGGCGTTACAATTTAGAAACTCGGTACACGCTGGGCGTATACATTACAAGCTGGCGTGTACGCTGAGCATATACGCTGGGCGTATACGCTGGGCGTAAACATTTACAAGCTGGCGTGTACGCCCAGCGTACACGCTGGGCGTATACGCCGAGCGTAATCATTTTCAAGCTGGCATGTACGCTGGTCGTACACGCTGGGCGTATACGCCGGGCGTAGACGCCGGGCGTAGAGACCGACGGATGTCCACTTGCTTCAATCCTTGCTCTTTGGTGTAATCTTCATGCTGCCATTGGAAATCCTATCGTCGAGCGTGTACACTGAGAAGCCGGGCGTAGACGCTGGGCGTGAACGTCGGGCGTGAACGCTGGGCGTAGATGCCGGGCGTAGACGCTGGGCGTGAACGTTGGGCGTAGACGCTGGGCGTGAACGCTGGGCGTAGACGCTGGCACAACACTTAAAAGATTTTTGTGGTGTTTCACCAGGGGCAGTGATGCTACATGTATTCTAGAGGGTTTTTTCTTAGCATTATGAACTATATTATGGAACTACAACATCCAACCCTATGTTGTCCAGGGAGTTTGAGGATGTTGCTTGTTCGTAGGGTCGTGGATGTTAGCTAGGGGGCATTGCACTGCGAACCCAATTTAAGGTCTTAGTAGACCATCAAATGTGCTAGTTGAAGGTCCCAGTAGACCATGATGTGTTAGTTTAAGGTGCTAGAAGACTGTTGTGCTAGTTTATCATCATAGTGGATGGTGGATGGGCTAGTTTAAGGTCGTCGCAAACTATGATATGGGTGCCAATATTACGTCGTAGCCCAAAGATGTGCTGTGCCAATTTATAGTCATAGTGGACTATTTGTGCTAGTTTTACATCATAGCAGATATTTTTTGCCAGTTTTAGGTCATAGCAAATGATTCCCTTACCTTGCTTTGTATCCAATATAATCCTTTGTGTTAGACGTAGTATGGCTTGAGATACAAATGGTTGACACAATTTGCGAATTCGTTGCCATCCATATCATCCAGTTTGAAGGCTCCATTATCATAGGCTTTCATGACTATGAAATGGCCTTCCTAGGTTACTGAGAATTTTTTTACATGTTCACAAGAAGCCTTGAGGACTAGGTCCCCCCTTCTTGATTAGTTGTTGATGTAAATTGTGGTGGTGATTTTGTCGTTGCTTGTCTTGGTACCATTCTATGCGATCAAGTGTTTAGGAATGCTCCTCCTCTACGAAGTCAAGATCTATGAACCTTTACTCATTATTCTAACCCTCATCCAAAATGTTCGAAAGGATTATCTGAAGTGATGCAACCTATAGTTCAAGAGGTAACACCGCTTCAGATCCATTAAAAAGGTTGTAAGGAGTCTTACCTGTGGCTATTCTACATGTTGTACAGTAAGCCCACAACATGTAGAGGATTTGCTCATGCCATTACCTCTTACTACTACTAAGCATGTTTTTGAGCAAGTTGATGATGGCTTTATTTGTTGCCTCTACCTAACCGTTATCCTATGGGTAGTATGACAATGAAAAAAATTGCTTGATGCCAAGGCGTTCGCAAAAGGTTTTGGTTTCCATGCTACTAAACTATGGCCCGATGTTTGTCACAATAGTCATGGGAAGAACAAAAATTGTTACTATGTTATCCAAGATAAAGTGGCAAACCTGTTGAGATGTAGTCTTCCTTAGGAGAATATCCTCCACCCACTTTGTGAAATATTCAGTTATGGTGATGATGAAGCTATGACTTGCGAAAAAGTTAGGCGTGATGGGTCCTGTGATGTATAGTCCCCATCATTGGAATGACCACGTGATCTATGTAGGATGTAACTTAGTAGGAAACATGTGTATGAGATTTTCATGGTGTTAAAATACATCACATGTCCTAACTTTGGCAACGCAATCTCGTTCAATGTAAGGCTAGTAATACCCTAGGTGTTTGATTTTTGCGGCCATAGCCCTAGGGGTTATGTGTCCTCCACATAGTCCCTCATAGAATATGTTAATAATTTTCTATGATTCTTCCCCACCAACACAAGTTAGCAATATCCCATTAAAGGAGCTTTTGTATAAGATGTTATCTCCTATGAGAACATACTACCAAGGCTCACTTTTGGATTGCATCCTTTTGAGCGGATGTCAAGCTGTGTGGGGGTTCACCATGTTGAAGGTAAGATTTAATGTTGGCATACCATTCCTAGATATCTATTGCACTTAAATATGTGATATTCACCACTTGAGTAATAGGATCTATGCATTCTATTATCTAAGTGGACAAAGTGACAAACAAGTGCAATGGCACATTCAATGCTAATGTGGCTAGCGCATCGGCTACTGTGTTCTCATTACAAGGCACATGTTGAACATATAAAGTTGTAAATTATTTTAGTAAACTCTTAGCTAGATCAGAATAAGGCTTTAAATGTGAAGCCTTGGAAGCATAGACTTCAGTGATCTAGTTGACAACTAATTGCGAGTTTCCCGGGACTGCCAAATGTTGGATCTTTAGCTCTCGGGCTACTAAGAGGCCCCTAAGGAGTCCTTCATACTTAGCTACATTATTCATACAAAGGAATGTGAAGTGATATGAAAAGGGTCAAATTTCCCTAGAGGGAAATGTAATCACTACGATGATTCTTCTACCTCATGTGGTTGAAGTGCCATTAAAATGTAAATTTGCTTCGAAGTTAGATGGTACAAGGCTTAGGCTATTGATGTGTTTGTCTAGGAATTTAGGTTCTATTATTGCTTGATCATCAATGGGTGAAGTTGTAAGCTATGTGGCTATTTCTTAACTCTTTGTTGATGATTGAGCTACATAAAGTAAATTGAATTCCACCGTTATAACTTTCCATCGAGCTATCCTACTACTCTCATACAAGTTTGTTGTGATAGCCCGAAGTATGTTGCTCTTTCATATGATGTTGATCTTGCTATGAAATAGGTAATGTCTCCATTTTTTAACATAAATACTAGGTTGAGACAACATTTTTCTACCTCATTGTACTTTGCTTCATAAGCTATCAATGCGTGGCTTAAGTAGCAGACTAGGATTTCGAAACCGTCATCTCTTTTTTAATAGAGCAACACAGTAATAGATGTGTTCGAAGTGGAAAGGTAGATATAGAAATGCTTATTCCTATGTGGTTGGTAAATAGTTGGGAGATGCAAGAGCTCTTTCTTTAGGTTATCAAAGGCTTGTTGACATTGATATGTCCACTTGAAGTTGATCCCCATTTTGAGTAGGTGTTGCATGGGGTGTAGCTTATTTATCAACTTCATGATAAACCTTCTGATAAACTATACTCTACCTTGCAACCTGCATAGCTCTTTAAGGTTTGTAGGCATTGCTAAGTTGACGATGGCCCTCACTTTATCAGGGTCCACTTGTATTCCTATTTCTGATACTACAAAACCTAGCATGCATCCAGTTTTAACTCCAAAAATACATTTCTTACAGTTGAGGCGCAGGTCATTCCTATGACAACATTAGAGGACTATATTGAGATCATTGGGATGATCAATAGCTTCCTTAGACTTCACTGCTATATCATCCATGTAATCGTTCAATCTCTCCAAAAGGTAGTCACTAAAAATGTATGTCATCACTCGTTGGTAGGTTGCTCCAACGTTTTTGAGCCCAAAGGGCATCATTGTATAACAGAAGCTTCCCCAAGGGGTCACGAAGGTGGTTGAAAACTGATGCTCTAGGTTTATATGGATTTGGTTATAGCCTGAAAATGCATCCATGAAGGACAGTAAGGCATGACCAGTTGTAGTGTTAATAATTTGATCAATACTTGGCAATGGGAAATCATCTTTAATCGTTACTTTATTCAAGTCTCAAAAGTCTATACAAATTTGTATACCTCCAATTTTCTTAGAAACTACAATGATGTTTGATACCCATTTCGAGTAATTGACCGCCTCGATGAAATTAGCTTGATAAAGCTTGGTGATTTCATGACGTACAGCTAGTGAAATCTCAGGTTTGATTTCATGAGCTTTTTGCTTGATTGCCTTGACACTCGGGTCTAGGATGATGTTGTGTTATATGATCCATGTGTCTAGGCCTAACATATCATCGTATGACCATGCAAACACTTTAACATTGTCATGGAGAACTTTGGAAAATTTTTGGTGTACCTATGGATGTAACAAAGAGCTAACTTTTAGGGTTTTTGTTTCACCTTTGGTGGTAGTTACGGGGATTTTAGTGAAAGGGTCCTTAGTTACATCTCCATCCTCTAAGTCTAAGGTTTGGACCAAATGTTTGGGCTAGTCTAGGGATGTTTCCAAGGATGCTACAATGTTGTGAGAGAATGATTCAAGGTCTACCAATTCTTGATTCAAGCATCTTGTAAACTTGCCGTAGGGACCTGTTAAAGTCAAAGGTGAATAAAGATCACCATGCATAGCCATTTCTTCTAGTGGAACTATTACAATAAGAAAATAAACCAAGTCAAGTGATAATTGTTTGAAGTAATAGCATGTAACAAACATATGTAAATCAATGATGCAACATAAGAAAATTTCCATTTTCAGGTCATAGAAAACTGTAACTAGGTTTGAAATGTGAAACAAATATTAAAATTACTAGTTTAAGGTCATAGCAGACCATCACTGGGCTGTATTATAGGTTAACATTACTAGTTTAAGGTCTTTGCTAATTGTCATATGGACCACACTATAGGTTAAGATTGCTAGTTTAAGGTCTTTGTAGACTGTTACTGGGCTACATTTTTGGTTGATGTTTCTAGTTTAATGTCTTTGTGGACTATGGTGTGCTTAAAATTTGCAAATGTAGAGCGAAAATTTTTGTGGGCCCACTTACTATGCTACCAATGAGTGTTACGCTGTGGTGGGACTACACTATAGTAATGCTATGCTGTAGTAGTATCTTGCGTTACCTGGAGCATGAAAGTGACAAGTCTTTTCCCACATCAACTATAAATAGGGGATTAACCCTTGGTAAACTTGTCATTTTCTTTATCAAAGACCACACTCAGAGCATAGCGTGGTCAACTAGAGAGAGAGCATAACAGTCATAGCATAGTAGTTGGTACCACTAATTTGCAGATGAGCTAATGGCACACAAAGGCAAACGCAAACATCAGGGACTAGCCAAGGTTGATGAGGTGAGGGATACCTTGGGGCGCCTATTCAAGGTGTGCATTAAGGTGCAACAAGATGCTCCATTGACTCGGTAAGTCATTACGCTACCCTTTTTTCCATTATGTGATGCACCAGATTAGATTGCCATTGCTGCTACTGTTGTTATTTTTGCAACCATTGTGACTATTTTTTTTGTTGCCAATTTGGCTGCTATGCTGTGGTTGTTGTCACTTGGCTGCAATGGTTGTATGGATGGTACATTATGGTTGCATGCAGTGCCTCCTTGGCCACCATTGTTAAGAATGGTGACTACATTATTGTAGGGGTTTGGGCAGTTCTGGGCTACGTATCACACACTTGGCATAGCGTACCACCCTTAGAGGGGTTTGTTTGTTTGCAAAGTTTTTCTGTAGCGTGACACATGTTTGGCATAGTGTAGCGTGAGCTATTTCATGAGGTAGGGTAGGGTAGGAATGATCGGGGCACTGTGAATTATTTTTCGTATGTCTAGTTAGACTATAACTTTGTTATTGTTATGCTACGTTGCTATGTTGTGAGGCCTTTAGGCCATTATGTTGGTAGTCTATCACATCGCTATGCTGTTAAACTTGTAACATTGCTGCATTGTTAAATTTGCTACTACCAAATTTGCTACGTTGTAATGCCTATTACAATATTCTATTTGTTACATTATTACATGCCTACTTGTGGTTGCTCATTTACTACGTTACATGAGGTGCATTTGTCTTACTATGCTACGCGTAACGCAGCCATCACCCTTATGCAAAAGTGTAACTATTACATTACACCGTACAAGGCATGTTTGTTACATTGTGCATCCACTGTTGTTATGCTACACAGGGCTTGACTGCTATGCTATGCTACAGGTAACGCTTTGTTACATTGTCTGCAATGTTTACCTCTGTTCTACAGGGGACTTATTTGTAACATCCAAAGTCATCGATGTAAGGCTAGAATGAAAAAGATGCTGAGAGATCTATGGAAAACACAGTAAGATCCTACCTTCATGCAAGGGCAAGCTAGAAATAAATGAAGGTAGGGTGCCTAGAATGGTCCGCACGCTGGTTAAACAAGGACTTCCCCTAATGTACGAAAATTGCAATGCGTTGGGTTATACATAAACAAATATGTAAACTAAACGTGATGTATGTAAACAAGTGTAAACTATTTGAATAAAGTGAAAACAATGTAGAATGTGCGCAAAATGAAAATCGCAAGTAATTGCAGGTAAAAATGAATTGTTTTGTATTAAAAAAGTATAGAAAGTGCACCAGTCAGAACGTAGTTGTGGATGGGTCGCAAGGTGAACGTTTAGCCCTGATGTGAAGGGTATACGAATGGTGGTGGATCACAAGTTCCTGGTTGTAGGTGTGCAGCATGCCTAGAATTGTCCTAAGTTCTTAGCATGACCAAGTTTGGGTAATGCCCAATAGTATGAGATAATGATGATGAGATTCGCCAACTCTCCAGATCTCCCTTCTCCCAAAATTTCCAATCCTAGTTTTGTGTGAGATCAGGGTATTTATGTAGGTTTGATGGTGGGATTCAGATCTGTGTGGAAGATCAATGATTACCGGATGTAGGAAATACAGATCAGGCAATAGGTGTGAATGTTTTGACTAGATGCACAGAATTGTACAATGTATAGGATGTGGCGTGACCAAGATCTCTTACGCTAGCATGTGTAATCCACAATGTAAGAGCTTGATATGATGAAAAAATGCAAGATATACAAAGAATGTTAAAGTACAGGAGTGGATCTAGATGTCTGGCCTCTGGATCTACAGATCTGTGTTGTTTTTGCTTCGCCAAGGCCTCCATCATGCGTGGATCTAGCTTTGGTGTGTTTGCAGCGTGTCCTGGCGTTAGCGTTTGGTGTCCGACGTCCCAGCATGTCCACGTCCAATGTGTCCAAGTGTTTACACTATGCATACGCTAGTGTCAACGTGCCTTTATGATGAATTTTGAGCCCATTTTGACCTGTGAGACCCATTTCTGAAGTGGATGCCTAAGGTCAAGAGGGTTCTGCACGTCTATTTTAAGTTGATCTGGAGGCTGTTTTGGCATACTTTTGGTTGGTCACGCTGCCTAGCGTGACCTCAGCATGACCAAGTTTTTGTGCCCTATTTTGAGATTATTTTCAGACGCTGATGCTTGCTTGTTGATGCTCAACTACTGCCTACTCTCCAAGGTTTCTTGGATGTTGAATTTGACCTCATTTTACTGTTGTTTTGGTCATCTTATGTTTGGTCACATTGTGGTCATGTTGTGCAGCGTGACCTCAACGTGACCAAGTTAAAATTATACATTTGAAGCCCAAATCTAGATTTTCTAAAGCTTGAGAGTCAGTACAGTTGTTTCTTGTCCCCTGGGGATTGAGTTCATGTCGAAACTGGACTTGGAATTGCTTGGTGTGCCCTATTTTTAGTTGGTCATGCTATTTAGTGTGACCCCAGTGTGACTAACTGAAAACACCATTTTTGAGGCCCAAATTTTGATTTCTAGAGCTTGTGAACATGTACAATTTCTACCTAGCTCCTAGGAGTTGAATTCATGCCAAAATTCTACCTGGAGGTGTCCAAATTGAGCTGTTATTATTTGGTCACGTTGTGGTCACGCTGTGTAGCATTCCCTCAGCATGACTAACAGAAACTGGCTCAAAACATGTGATTCTGAGTTAGAATCTTGAGGTTCCAAAGGCTAGGAGCTATAGGGGGCATCAGTGAAGCTCATGGAGGGCTCATGTACTCAAATCGGGGTTGTTTGGACCTAATCTTGGGGCTCCAAAAGTTGGTCACACTGTATTCATGTTGGGCACATGACTTAGCTTGAGTCCTGTCTAAAAGTGCTAGGCCAAAAGTTTTGTGGTGTTTTTTCATTATTGATTCATGCTAAAGAAAAATTTGTAACTGAAGGATCACACTATACTACATGTAAACAGAGGATCATGTTACGCTATATGCAATTAGAGGATCGCGCTATGCTATATCAGTAATCATCATTTGAGCTTAATGCTAACGCTTGGTTCTTTTTCATCAAGGGTCATGTTGAAGCCTGTCCTGATTGTCCTCAAGGTAGTAGGAGTCCTATGCTACCTCAGCAAACTCATAGCCAATGGCTCCCCACCTCATGCATGGGTAGGGAAGCAAGTGCTCTGGTTCTAGGAAGGTTCATGGAACTTCTTAGAGTTCCTCCTTTGCCATTTTAGTGTCATCATGTGGTCACACTTATTGACTGAGACAATAGCTGTAATTACAGAAATGTTTTTGCCTGGGGAAAATTGGGACATTCTGAAGTTTTTGGCTGATGGGTTGATCGGGGGCAAAGGATCGAGAGGATTAGACCAATGTCCAAGGGGCTTGAGATGCCTAAGTTGGATTTGGGACATGCTCGAATATAAATGCTACCACTTCTACAACATGCTGTATGTTGCCCATCACATGAGCACCTATTTTTAGAACCCACTTTGAACCATTTACTATGCTAGTGGGTGAGTCCTGTGAAGGTATTTTAACATGTTATGCTAGAAAAAAATGCTTACCATATTCTCATATGTTGCCAAGTTTTATATCGATGAGAATGGTCTTCATAATGACACAGATGCCTTGGCGTTGGCCCAAACGGCTCTGCAAGAGTTCTCCTCTACTGGGAACGTGTCTGTCAGTGTTATAGGATAACTTGGGCTTCATTTTAAAACCTATCCAACTAGGTATTCCAAATTCTATGGGAAATGTAAGCAAGTTGGCTGGTTGGACAACAAATGGACATCTTGCCAGCCGCTTACCATTGAATATGTGCTGGTACAACTTCCACCATTTCCTATGCTGTTTGAACCTAGTATGTTAGGCTGTGCATTTGTCGTTATGTGTTCAAGTGATGATGTGCTTTCATTTTTGCTAACATTTTCTTTGTGTTTTGCTAACTATTAGAGTGGTAAGAGAATCCCAAGAGGTCACAATGATCACCTCTGGGCATGACGATACCAACCTTTTCTTCAAGTACAGGGAGGTGGAGGAGACTCAGCAGTGGCTCTGCACTAGGGTCCTAGCCACCTTGGTTCACAACATTCAAGAGGCTAGGCTTATGGATTCTTTTCTAGCTATAAATACAAGTGTCTTAGCTGTAGAAATGCTTTCCCTAGCCGATTCCTTCTCTAAGAAGGCTGACTTCTTCCGCACACATGTTCACGTTGTGTAGGTGGTGTTTGAAATTAATGACCAACTCTTTGCTGATCTTTTCAATGTTCCTTCTGATGGTCTCCTTGTAGGAGAAAAATCTAGGAAAGATGAAAACCATCAAGGGGATATCAAGGAATGGCTAGGGACAAGCAAGGACCAAAAGGGGATTTACATCCACAAGGTCAAGCTAGTAGTGGCCAACTCGATTTATCTAGTCTTCCATGCCCATGCCTTCCCTAAGCTACTCTCCCAAGGGAAAATCCTTGGAGTGGAGCAAGCTTGGATAATAAGGGAGGTCATGGAAGAAGGAACTACTTACAACTGGGCTAGGTACCTTTCAAAAGGCTTGCATACTGAGATGGTCAAGCTTCGTGAGAAGCTTGAGTCCCATTTCAACATGCACTACGTCTTTTTTGTAGCTTGCTTGTGGCACTTTGAGGAATTCCTGGTGGTCCATGAAAATGATGTATGGGTACAACAAGATCATAACCAGATATTGAAGCCATGGTTTTTCCATGTTTTCTACACCACCCGATCCCAAGAATCCTTGAAAGCTATTGGGGAATCACTTTCAATAATGATGAGGGATCAGGTGGCACATCCCTTTCATGGTCAGGATAGCATGGGAGAAGGACCCCCCATCAACATAGGCAATGTGTTATGGGGGAAATGCCTCATTGTAGAAACTGTAAAAACTAGGTTGTAGCGTAAGAAGTCTTGCCTTGTAGAAGAGCCTCCCAGTACGAATGAAGGAAGGGGAAAAAAGCTACGAATCAATGTTTGTAGAGTGCAACCCCTAGTTGGTAAGTATGCTTGATTGTTTTGTTAGCATAGTGCTTGCTATGCTGTGCTACGCTAGGTAGGGTTGCACAGTGTAGCGCATGTTTCAAGTTAGAATACCTTGCTTACTATAAATATGTTTTATCAGCGGAAGAAGAAGAAGAAGAGGAAGAGATTCTAGCTCCTACAATAGGGGTGCTTGCTAAAGATGATGAAGAGGCCCCAACCATAAAAGAGAAGGTCCTTGCTATAGAGGAAGAGGCCCCTACCAATGGTTCTTTTGCTGAATGTGGTTCAATACCCAAGGGGCACATGAGTGTTGAGGATTTTGCCACACTATTGGATCTGCTGGAAAGAGAGGGACTTCAATTTGATGATAGTGAGTTTGACTACTTGTTTGATAGTGTGTCGATGGGTGACCCCCTTGCTATCACCCCTGAGGATTTGCTAGGTAGGATCTTTACACTATCATTTATGTTTCTCATTAGCTTTGTTGTTCTCCTCTCCACCATGGCTAACATGTTTTATTGTGAAACAGACATCACTATTGATGCCCCTAGCCCTTCTTCCTCAATCCTTCTCTAACCTTGGACCGAAATCCCTAAAAAATTCACTTTTATGAAGGAGGTTGTTGATGACATGATCGATCATTTGAGGCAGATCGATCTAGAGATTGGTATGTTAAAGTTGCTATGCTAGGCTTTCTACATTGTTGCATTTCTTTGCCATGACACTGTGACTAATGCTCTCTTTTACCTGAAAGCCTCTTGTCTCAAGTGGGACCCTCAGCAAGCAGTTGAGGTGGATGCTATCCCTAAAATTCTTCTAGAGGTAACTGAGGTACCTCATCACATTTATGATGAAATGAGTAAATGTGTGTTGTACTCAGCACGCTTCTTATGGGAGTGTAGGCATGTGAATGAGGACCTTTGGAAAAGGGTGCAGAAGGTCAAGAGAGAGAAGACCAACCTAACTGCTGAGGTGAAGGATCTCGATTCTAGAAATGAGTTTCTATTGGTCCAAGACACTTGTGATGGTAGTTTGCGTATGACCGTTATAGACTATGCAAGATATTGGATAGCTATATGGAGCAAAAATGAAGCTACTCATGAGATCATTGAGAAGCACATGTAGATGGACCTTCTAGCATAGAAGAACCAAGACTGGAAGGATTATAGCATGAAGGATTATGAATGGGGATAGGCACAAAAGAACCATAAACATATGTATAAAACGGAATGTGCCACCTATTGTAAGCAATATCGAGATGTTGTTGTTGAGTCGCATACCCTTAGGCTATTCCTTGATGTCATTGGTTCTTCTGGTGCTTATGAAAAGTTCATGCAATAGGTGACCGTCAGTGAATCTCCTAAAAGGGAAATGACCCTTCCCACTAAGGAGACCACCACCATCACATTTTCTCTAGGACCAGTAAGATGGAAAGCTATGGAAAATGGAAAGTTGCAGCAAGCGTTGACCTAGGGGATAGGAATTGGGCCAACATCACTGAGGAGGAAATCTTACAACATTTTGTGACCAGCATGGATCAGATACCCCCCAAAATGGACGCAGGGCCATCTTGGGTTAGTCACTTTTTGTTGTATCATAGTTTATTTTATAAAATCCTTTGTTGTAGCTTTAATTCATTGTTTAATTTTCTTTGTTATGTAGGATCCGAACGAAGATGTAGGACCCAGTGAAATAGGGGATGGTGGAACAAGCGAGGAGTCATAGCGTAGCAGTGTGAAACTTTTTATTTTCGTCTTTGAATTTAAAATTTTTTTGTAAACATTATTGATTAACATTGAGTGAAGAATATAATGTGAAGGAATTTGTTTCATTTTGGTTTATATTTTTTTTTTATTGTTTGTCCTTTAAGCCCCTTGGGAGCTCCTTGTTTTAGTTTTAGGCCATTTCAGGCCGTTGCTAGTTTTAGGCTATTTCAGGCCACAATAATAGTTTAAGGCCATTTCAAGCCATTGCTTACTGATAAAATATTTATTTTTTATTTTTTTATTTTGAGAAGTGGAATAACTAGTTTTAGGCCTTGGCGTGCTGCGATGGTAGTTTAAGGCCATTCTCGGCCATTATTGGTTTTAGGCCATTTTAGGCCTTATGCATGGTATTAGTGACAAGGGAAATGCAGCAAGCAAGTTCAACATAAAATGAAAATCAGAAAATGGTTGACTTAATATACAAAGAAAGCTCATTGTAAAATGTAAATGATGCACACAGTGGACTTAATGTGGGAAATGTAAATTACACAAGCAATGGACTTAATGTAAAAAGAATGCAACTACAGCAAACCAGATGTAAACACATGAACTATGTATATAAAATAACATAAAATGTAGCATATACTATTGAAAGTATGGCAAATTGTAATCATGTAGTTGTTTCCTAACCCGATGTGGGTTAGGAGAAGCATTGGGCCAAGTGAACCTGCATTGGTACTCTTCTATGTTATCATTTGTAGCTTTGAAGGGAAACTTGGCCCATGTCGTTTCTTCATTTGGAGTGGTTTCAGCGTATTTAGGCATTTCATTTTGAATAGGGGCTTGGTTTTCAGAGATTTCAATCTCTGAACCTTGCTCCACTCCTATGTTGTTTATGGCTTTGGAATACACTTTGTCACTGTGGATTGCCACTTCCCCTCCTGCGTAGGGTAAGTGGATTTCCTAGTGTATGGGTAAGGAAATGGCCCTCATTGGGCTAGCCATGATCTCCACAAGATCAGGTTGAATCTAGGAATTTCCTCCACCATAATGAACACTGCGCTTGTGGGGAATTGGTCCCCTACCACAAAGTTGATGTGGACTATTTCCTTTACCACTACACACACTCAGTTGAATGATTTCAGGTAGGAGGTTGTGGTAGGCTTGATTTGATCAACCAAACCTAGTTTTTCCACTATTGGAAATGGAATGACATTTTTAGTGGTCCCATCATCAACATGTACCCTTTAGATTTTGTACTAGCTAACCCAAATTTTGATGAACATGGGCACTATTATCACCTGACCCTTTTCAGGGTCATCCTTAATGGACTTATCATGAAACATCAACCAAGCTAGCCACAGTTCCTCAACCGTAGAAGGAAACATGACATCATGAATTGCTTTCTCCTTTGCTGGTATGTTTTTATCGACTGAGATGGATGTTAACATGTGAACCATGGCCTCGTGGTGCACAGTGGAAGTCATCACCAAGTCATATAGGCTCAAAGTTGTATTTTTCTATTTCATAGCCTGCTTAACTTGGGTGAGGGAATTGAGAAGATCCTGCCCACCATCTTATTATTTGTTACCTCTTTCCTTCTCCATTCATCCTAGGAGATGAATCTCCCAAGGAGGGGAAATTTTAGGTTGATGACTGTGCTTTGTCAGGCAGGATGGTGATGATTACATCTGCATAGCATTATCAGTTGTCGATGATGAGGGGGCCATGGGCATTGAGGACAAAGGGTTAGGCTTAGGGGGACCTAAGGAGGTGCGTTCCCTAGCCATCTTGTCTGCTAAACATTCTTCCTATTTTTTTGAATAGGGAGGTTGTCATGTCATTTTCATTGCTTGGCTTTGTGTGGTTGGGGTGCTTGAATGTTTTGGCACCTTAATGATGAATGGTGCCTATGGTGCTGGCACAGGTGGAGATGCAACTTTGAGCACAAACGGTGCAAGGGAAGATGTCTAAGAAGGGACCTTAAAGACAAATGGTTGTTGTGATGTCATTTTCATTGTTTTGGGGGTTACTATGTTATGGGGAGGGACATGCACCACGAACGATTGTTGTGGTCTTGTTGGCCATAGTGGCTACCGTGGCTATTGCGGCCTTGCCCTTCTCTTCGTCTTTCTTAGGGTGTGCATTTTTGTACTTGACATAAGCTAGGTCTTTGCTAGCCTCGGCTACGTCCTAGATGTTTTTGGTCTAAGTAAAGGCTTGGGTAAGAGAGCTTGGAGCTAGGTAGTAAAGCTTTGACTTAATAAAGTTGTTTACTACTCCCTTGAAGATGGCCAACAAGTGGGCCTCAACGATAGGCTCATGTATCTCATTCAAGATGGCACTCCACCATTGTATGAATCTTTGCATAGACTCCAGTGAGTCCTACTTGATGCTCATCAGCTAGTCTAGCATGACCTCCAGCGGGTCATGAATTGACTTAGTAGCTCCTCCAAAGTTAAGATGGAGGCATGTGGGAGTGCACAGTACTAATCTAGAGCTTTTCCTATCAGAGACATGGCAAAGACACAGATGATGGTGTGTGGACATTGTTGCAACAGTGTAGATTTAGATTTGAACGTTACCAAATGTGTGTTGGGATTTCCCTCCCAGTTGTATTTTGTGAATTAGGGGACTGGCACCCTAGGGGGTAACGTAAGCATGGGAATGGCTAGGTTGATGGGGTCATCATGGTAAAAATCCATGACCTGTACCATGTCAAAACTAGTGTCTTTGAGGTGTTTAATTTTCTCAGTGAAGGTCTCGATAAGTTGAAAAGCTTGATCTAGACACGGGGACATTGTAGATGATTGCGGGGCTACCTGAGTAGCCATTGCTGGTGGCAATGGCTTGGCCCATGGGGGGGCTATTGGGGCCACTCTTGCAAATGGTGTTACTTGGATAGTCCACCACCTAGTGGGTGGTGCTATTGGTACTACAACCACTGGTGACACTGTGGGGTTGGTAACTTGCCCAGTTGGTGGGGTAGCCCAAAGCCCTATGTTTGGTTGTACTATGTGTGGAAGCTGGTGCACTTGGGGTTGCATGTAGTGCAACATTAAAGAAGGTTGTACAGTGGGGAAAGAAGTAGTTGGTGCCCACCATGCGGTTGACATTGGGTTAGCTACTGGTGGTGGGATGGGTATAGACAAGAAAATGAGAGCAAAAGTTCCATGCAGCTGTGACGTAGGCACAGTGTGCACATACCGCAGCACAGCTATCATTGATGCTTGGTATGATGGTGAGATAGAGTGAGAAGGAAGGGTGACTGGGAAAGAAGTTGAAGGGCCCACTTGCTAGTTTGTTGAATGTACAAGATGGCTACCAATGGTTGACAAAGGTGTGGGTTGTGGAGGGGTTGTGGTAACCACAAAGGGGGTAGAAGCAAAGAGAGGGTTCGACTGAAAGAAAATGGTGGGAGTGATAACTATAGCATAGTTCTAGCCACCACCTTCAAATTGGGAGTCCAGGTCTTCTTGTCCATCCTAGAATTCCTCATCAAAATGAGATGTTGTATCCCACTCCTTGGACCTACTTGCTCATATTAGTTGGTTTAAGACCCATTGATATGATTCAGGTAATGGGATGATGATGTCAAGGGAAAGGATGAATTCCCTCCCATTCCAGTGGAGGAAATTGAAGTTACATTTATCTTTGAGTTCTTGGCGATCCAAGGGTATATTTTCTTGGACCTTTACACAAAGGAAGTCATATCACTCTACATCTTGCACCAAGCACTCGAGTGATAGGTGCCACAGTCTAAGGGACTGACGTGGTGCCAACACTAGGCTAGGTGGTCATTCAAGACCTATCATGTTTTGGACCAAGTTGTGAACCTCCAGGTTTGAGGTGGTGGCGACAGTGGTTGCTGGAATCATCTTTGTGATAAGGTGGAAACTGTAGGAGAGAGAAAATGAAACCAGTTGTGCTAGAGAGTTATTCCTGCTATGCTAATGTTATGCTAGAATTTTTGCTACATCGCACGAGGTGCAGGTGGTGTGAGGCAATAAACAGAGTAAACATAGTAAGGTAAGCAATTGGTTGGAGGCTTTTGTCCTACCGAGTCCCAGAGGAATCATCGTTGCAACCAGTCTGCACCACACAATGCATAGCCAACCAGAAGGGTGTCATGTCTATGCTAGTAGGTGACGGGGATAGACAGCGTGTAGGATTACCCATGAAATGAAAAAGGGGCATCTTTAGGTGCTCCTTCTAGCACCAAAAAACTATAGCAACCAAAAACGTCGGTGGTTGGAACACTGAGAGGTCATCGAGCATACAGCCTAACCCAGTATCCGTGCAGGGGCCGTATTAGATGTAAATGAATGTAGGGTGCCCTAAATGGTCTGGTCAATCAAAATAGGGACTTAATCAATGTACAATAACCTTTCATAAAATTCTATTTTGGAGGCGTTATATGCAAGTTGAAATGATAATCGAAAAACATAAAATGATGGAAAATAATGCAAGATATGATAATAGTGAATAAAGAATGAAATAGGCTTGGGTGAGAAAGTGCACCTTCCCAAGATCGGGAGATTTGATCTTTGCTTGACTGAAGGTGTACAATAGATGGGTAGTATGGATAACCACAACTTACAAAAAAGTAGTATGGTCATAACTCTTTAAACTGATGTCAATAACTTGCTAACAGGAATCCTCTGCTTGCTAGTCTCCTTGCCAAAGCTGATTGCTAGAGAGCCAAAATGCCAAGATGTTAACCAAAAATCCAACTGCTAGAGAAGTAACTACCAAAAGCCAACAATGCCAAAAGCTAATCTTGCTAGAATGCTCTCCCAAATGCCAACCCCTTGAACATTGTTCATCAGGGTATTTATAGAGTCAGTTGTGGGAGAGAAATGTGGTTTGGATGCCACATGTCCTGGGTCCCATAGAATGCAGATATGATAGTGCCATGATGCTATGTAATTCTAGATGTAAAATCTGCTACACTGTGACCATACCTCTAAAACTACACATGCTAGAATCCAATAAACTACCATGTTTGTTACAAGGAAATATGCCAACAATGAATGCAAAGTGGAGCCTGTGCTCTAGGACTACATCTTTCTTACTCTTGCGAGTAGGGTCAAGCATAGGGAAAACTTTGGGGGATAGCTAGGGGGTGTAAAATAATGCAAACTTGTTGATTTTATCCTTTAAAGATATTTCGAGATGAGAGTAACTGTTGCCAACAAGTTCTAGAGCTAATTAAAGATGTCTTGGAGCTTCCACGTGAATGTTATGTTGCCTAGCATGTTTTCATAGTGTAAACACTTGCATGCTATGCTGTGCTACATTGCATAGCATAGCATAGCATTGCCACCAACCTTGAGGGAACACTTGCCCAACAGCCAAAGAGACCTGTTGGAGGCCTGGCTAGGCAAGCAACTGCAACCCTGTCATTCATGCTGAAAAGTCCTAAGACCTACTGAGTTCATCCTTGGGACATTTTTGGTATTTTTCCTCCTTGGTACACTATGCTACATTGTGCAGCATAGCAAACAATATGACATGAATCTTTATCTAATCTACAATTCTTTGTCAAGAAACCTTGCTTGGGACTTGAGGGCTACGCAGGATAGGCAATTTTTTATGTCGAAGTGTGGCTAAGTGTAATCATCTTGCTGGAACCACTTGTTAGAGGGCCTTCATGCATTCTGTCCTTGCTATGCTCTGTTACACTACATAGTGTAGCACAACATAGCACTTAGCTTGGATTAGATCATGACTTAATTTTGCAAACATTTCATCACGGGATGTTAGTCACGCCCTGGTGTGTCAGTAGGACAAAACTATTCGATGATGGAAGCATGTGCAAATGTATATACTCCCCTAGAGCCATCTAAGTAGGAGTATTATCAGAGTGCATCCATGCTATGCCATGCTACAATACATAGCATAACACAATGTAGCACTTGAGTGAAGAGGATATCTGACCAAATTTTTATCATAGTTTTGCTGTGTCACGTTGCTCGTGCATCAAGGAAGAAATGGGGTAGATTCTCTAGAGGACTGATTCATTTTCAATGTGCATCTTAGGTACCTATTTAGTCTTCTTGAGGCCTGCTATGTTGTGTCACATAGCGTAGCATAGCAGGCTTCTTTAGTTAGAAAACTTACTAAAATGTTTAGCTCATCTTGAAGACTTTTGGTAGCTCCTAACATGGTCTCTAGGTAGACCATCAGCTGGGTCAAGTATCAAGCTGGGTAGCCTAGAGAGTTTAGCAAGCCTATCAGCCTTGGAGAGAGAAAATTTATCAGACTGTATGGTTTACCCCTAGTGCCTCTTTCATGCAAATTGGCCTTGTGGTTGGATGCCTCGCTGACTGTGCTATAGAGGACGTTTTCTACATAGTCCAACATGATATCAGACTTGCGAGAACCCTTGTCCACATTTTAAGATTGCTAAATCATGAGAGTCCAAAAGTTCATGGTGTTTCAGTCTCAAGTGGGATCGTAAGCAAGCCATTGAGGTTGACACCATACCCAAACATCTTCGAGAGGTAGCCGAAGTACCTCGTCACATATATGATGAAGTAAGTAAATGTGCGTTGTACTTGGCATGCTCTTTATGGGAGTGTAGGCATGTGAACGAAGACCTCTAGAAGCAAGTACAGAAACTTGAGAAGGAGAAGGCTATAGTGACCGAAAAAATTAGTGGTTGGAAAACATCGAGGGGTCGATAGGCGCAACAGTTTCAACCCTATACCTGCAAGAGGATCATGCTAGGTGTATGTGGATATGGGGCACCCTGAATGGTTTGGTCAATCAGAAAAGGACCTAATCAGCATCTATATAGCCTTTTTCAACATATGGTTTTGGAAACGGGGATGAAAACACAAAATAATGCTTGAGAGTAAATAAAGCAGAAAAAAATAGTGTAAAAACGCAACAATAAGCAAGAAACAAGGTAAAATACAGTTAGAAAAATGCACCATTCTGAAGCTACAAGCTTGCTCTGTCAAGGTGCATACAGTCGGTTATACATTGTGGCAGAGTACAGAGATCCCGAGAGTAACCAAGACATGTAGAGAAAAATAGGTTGTGCGATTGGGCACGGCCTTAGGTGCTAACAATACGGGGATTCTACCAAGATGGTAGAAAGGGAGACAGAACAAAATGTCAACTAAAGAGGCTAACTGTTTGCAGTGTCAAACAGAAAGCTTTCAATGCTCGGTGCTCAATGTTACAATGCTTGCTTTTTGAACCTCTAGAGATAGTCCAACCTCTAGAGATCATCCAACCCTTTAAGCACTGCTCATCAGGGTATTTATAGGGGTAAAGGGCATGCAAAAGGGGTGGTTTGGATGCCATGTGCCCTGGGCCCACATTGACTCACTGGTGCCACACGTGCCATGTATGACCATTGGACATGCAAGACCATTGTAATGAGAGCTTGTTATGCCGTAACTATGATCCTGCCACACTGTAATTGCATCGTCAGCATTTGGAGACATGTGCCAATGGTCCAATTAGGTGAAGTGCATTGATGTCACACAACCACCTGCATGCCTTGATGTGCTTTGTTGTGTAGCGTAGCACCTTGTCATGTTTTCCACTACATGTGTGTTGCATGCTTGCTACACTATCCTACGCTACGTAGTGTAGCAACTAGCATTAGTCATGAAAGCTTTGCCGATTTGCAAACTTTGCTTCCTGTGATGCAAGACTTGTGAAATTTGCTATTTTTTCCCTTTGAGCTACCTTCTGTCTCTTCCGTAGGATTTCTACGCCTCGTTGCGCCTTGTAGCTCAACGTAGCATAGCAGTAGACATGGTTGATCACTTCTTAATGGAAAGGGACATTGTTGAAGGACTTAAGGTTGAGCGAAGGAACTGGTGGTATAGTTGCTGTCATACTACACTACACCTTGTAGTGTAGCATGGAACTTCGTTCTGCAGTCGCTTTCTAAAGCTTGCTACACTACATAGCAGGGCATAGCATAGCGTAGCAGACTTTGTGACTTAGAAAACTTGCCAAACTGCTTTGTGCATCCAGAATGCTGCTACCAACTCTGTGCACCATTTCTGAGTAGGTTGTTAGTTGGGCAAGATACTTGGGTGGACAAGCAAGGTGACCCGTAGAGCTTTTTCATGTCCAAAGTAGAAAATTTATCAAACTAGCTAGCCTAAACTCAGAGTGTTCTCCTCTTGAAGAACTTCAATGGTGCTTGCACGAATTGCAAGGCCTGGTGAAGCAAGAATGACCTCGAATTTTTTCAGGTGTTTCATTGGCCCCTCTTTGTCAACATTTGGAGAATAAGCTTATGTTGGCACATTTTTAGCCACTACATGGAGTAGGAGTTTCAATTTACTTAAGAAGAATAAAAATGAAATGGGTGCTGGAATTCGGATAAGTTTCATGTAGATAAAACACATATTTGATTTAACCCTACATTAGGCAAAGAATGTAATATCTCAGCATATTACATTTAACCAAACTTAGACTGGTTCAGTAATGGTGGTAGACATAGAACATACAGGGCCTGGTCACATAAATATATCAAGCATGAAATGATGTTGGTCCTACTTTTACAGAAGCCAAGAACAGGGAAAATGGGTTCTGTGTTAAGAAGAAACATTTACTAAATACTTGCAGAAACAGGGTTAAACACAAAAAAGAAAAACGCAGTATCAATGGCAACAAAAACGCAGTGATGCTTGCTGCTAAAATTTACTAAGAAAATGCCAGAAATCACTCCATATTCTTTTTGGAATTTTTCCAAACACTTGCCATGGAGGGTTTCTTTGTTCTGTTTCTGCAGTAAGCTTAATTTCCTGGCCAAAGACTATAGAAAATGAATGAAGCAGGGTTAGAACGCAACGGGTTGCTACGCCTACACCTTTGCCTACAACTCCAAATAGTTCCGAGAAAAAACTGCAAAACAAAAATACGAATGCACCAGACTTGGACGCTGTCCACGAATAGGGGCAAGCCACCATTGCCGAGGGTTCACAAATTCAAGTCATTTCACCATTAATATAACTGATACTGAGCTCTGCGAAAAAGCTGTTCCAACTGCAATCGTGTTTGTGGAGAGTTCAATAGATGACACACAGCCATGGCAGATGCGGAAGACATGGAGATGGCGGCAGCAAAGCATCTGCAGGGTTTCGGCGACGTCAGCAACAAACGAACGGTGGCAATCGTGACCTTTGGGCCAATCCGATGCAGAGCGGTCGTAGAGAAATAACGGACGGAGCAGTTCGGTGGAGAAGCAACACAAATCGCGGGAGGGAGCTGCGCATAGAAGGAGCATCAAGTAATGCGGTTAACCGCGTTAGAAAACCTTACATTTGAAATATATTTATCCTCCCATAAAGCTAACATATTTGTTGTCCCGTGAAGTGTTTTAAAAAAAAATGAATGATGATGATGAATGAAACGTAGCCTCANTTTGAACCCTATAAAAAGGCTTCAGGGATCAAGGAGGAAAAATCATCACTTGGGGTCTCATTTTTGGATCACACTTGGGCTCTCACTTGGAGACACACTTTGAGAAGAGCATTTGTAAATAAGNATGTAAACACTTATCAGTTGCAGATTTTAATTGTTGTAACTTTCTCCTAGCTTGTTGAGAAAGTAATCTTATAATTGGTTAGTCGGGTTACTTGAGAGAAAAGTTAGGGGAGATATTTTTGGAGATACTTTTGAATATTTGGAAATTGTAACTTCCCTATATATCATTTAGAAGACTTAATATCTCATTTGGAAGAAGCAAAATCAAAGGGATAAATATGTATGGAGTACTATAGCTTGTATTCATATATATATTTTTTTTGAGATTGCCAAGGCCACTTGTCAACTACCTTATCTCTTTTGTGGTGGCAACCACCCAAGATATTTTGTAACTTACCTAACTTGTTGGGCAAGTAACCTCCTAACTTGTTGGGCAAGTAACCTCCTAATTGGTTGGTCAAGTTACTTGGGAGAGAAGTTAGGTAAGATATTTTTAAATTTGTAACTTCCCTACCTACCTTGGAATCCTATAAAAAGGCTTCAAGGGGGAAGGAAGGAAGGGACTTCTCACATCACACTTGGGGTCTCATACATCACATTTTGAAGGCTACTAGTTAGCACTTGGGCTCTTGGAGACACTTTGAGTCTTGGGAGAAGAGCATTTGTAAAGAAGAAAGCGTGAACGATTGCTTGCAAGATGGCTTGCTAGAATAAAGATTTCAGCCTCTTTGTCATGGTCCTGTGAGTTATGCATTTCATTTTTTGTTTTGTTTAAATTGCTTAGCTAGTGGTTTAGATAGTATCATCCTTGGCAAGTAATTTTGGGATTTTTAGATTGCTCTTATTGTTCTTGTTGCCCGATAGAAATTTCTATTAAAATTTTGCCATAGAAGCGCTTGTGTTTAAAAGCCTTAAGAGTATTTTAGCAGTAAATTTCGTTATTGTGCAACATTTGGGAACTGCTATTGGGTTGTTGAAAGAGAGCCTCTGTTTGTAGTCACGCCATGGAACAATCTAGTAGTCAAGAGGGTTCAGAAAATATTTGGTATTTTGATGGGACCAGAATAGCTTCTTTATCTTTAAAGTGATTTTCTGTGTTATTTCAATCAGAAATTGTCAAGTCTTTTAAAGGTTCTATTTGAATGCAATCGTTGACATCTATTGTCTAATCAAAGTGGAGTCTCATACGTGGTAGTTTACGCAGCGATTTTTGGTAGCACAGTAGGATTGTTTTGGAGATATTGCTTGGTTGAGCCTTGGAACTTTTTTCAATTCGTAGATATTGAATTTGGAATA
>MNCI01033948.1:398135-492543 GCA_015680685.1 Gnetum montanum | reverse complement strand
GAGTTGTGCTCAAATGTTTATGCAAAATGTTACTTGTTACAAGCAGGTATTATAGGGGCCACATAGATTAGGCAGTTGAACAAAATAGGAAACTTTCAACAATTCACAGTACTTGACAAAGTTGGCTGAATCTCTTAAAGTAAGTCATTTGTAGTTTACACACACACAATCGTTACATTTCTCACAACCGCATGCCACAATAGCACACACACATACTCACATTAACTACTGAGTTATTTGGAGATATCTGGGCCTTGGTGTTGCTAGAGACCAGCAGGCACCTAAATCTTGTTGGAGGACACTCGTTGGCGGTCGCGTCCCAAACGGTCGCCATCAGCTTAATAGACATTGACAAATAATACGAAACACTATAGCAAGCAAAATGTTGATGTTGTCGCTCGGTGAGTGTCAAGACGTCGCTTGGCTGCACTTGAGAGTGTTACATTGGTTTTGCAGAGGTTAAGGCATAGAGAAAAGATGATGTTTACTAGAGTCCATCGTCGGAGTGCTCATGAGGGACTCCTTCGCGTTTTCATCTTTGGCTGGCGTTGTTCTTCAACCCCTTGTAGGACAGGTGTTTCCTTCATAGGATGAGTTGCATGATATCCATGAAGGGTTTTGAATTACCTACAAATGCTTTCCGTATGGCGAGTTGTGTTACACACATCATGGAATTTGCACTCTAAAGTAGCTAAGCTAGCCGAGGCACTCACTTCGCGACATGGTATCATTTGCTGTTGTAGCAAGACATGCCTACAGGGGCAAAGTTCTTGTTGGTTGTAGGCATTATTGAAGCTATTGGAAATCATTGCTGGTGTACAATGTCCAAAGAAAGAAGACCAGCAGTAGCCTTGCCAGCATTGGCATGGAGGAATCGGCCTTGAATGCATTGTTGTGGGTGCAGATGCACTAGAATCCTTGCCAGGGGCTTGCATTCCCAGTTCAGCTATGGGATCAACTACGACATAGCTAAACATTGTTGGAAAGGAACTGGAGGATAACAATATTATGGCTAGGCCACAATATTGTTGAAACTCCAGCTGCAGGAACTACTGTTAGGGTGAATGGGTTGTGGCGACGGTAGGTCCAGAGGGCTAGTATCATGTCATACGATATTTTTGGAGGGTCAGCATGATGCTAAGGGTGGTGACATCACATATGTCCTAGACTGCGCTCTCATTGCATCGTGAACTATGTTCTGGAGCTGTGACATCCCACCCATACGTCAGCATCACGCATGCTTGTCTGATGCATACTCGGCGTAGATGCACATTGGGGATGTGACGCGAACCTAGTTTAAGGTCTTGGTAGACCATGTGCTAGTTTAAGGTCCCAGTAGATTGCTATGCAATTTTAAGGTCCCAGTAGACTGTACATGCTAGTTTAATGTCATAGCGGATCAGCAGTGCCAGTTTATAGTCATATTGGACTAGCAGTGCTAGTTTTACGTTGTAGTGGACAGTTGCCATCAATTTAGCGTCATAGCAAACACTGCTCGATGCTGCTAGTTCATCATCATTATAGACACTGCTTGGTGTGATTGCTAGTTTATCATCGTAGGAGATGGTGCTCATTGTTGCCATTGTGCTTTAGACATAGTACAGCTTGATATACGAGTGATTCACTGGGTTGGTGAACTCGTTGCCATCCATGTCTGCCAACTTGAAGGCTCCATTTCCAAAGGCTTTAGTGACCACGTAAGGACCTTCCTAGTTGGCTAAGAATTTTCTCACGTGCTCATGGATAGCCTTAAGGATGAGGTCTCCCTTCTGCACTAGCCATCGATGTGGGTCTGCATGGTGCTTCTGCTGCTACTTTCATTGGTAGTGCTCGATGTGTCTCAGCATCTATGCACACTCCTCTTCCACTAGGTCGAGGTCAATGGTTCGTGACTCGTTGTTTTGGGCTTCGCTCACAACATCTGCAAGGATCATCTAGAGTGATGGTACCTACAACTCAAGAGACAATACAACTTTAGATCCATAAACAAGATTGTAAGGGGTCTTACTTGTTGCAGTTCTACATGTCATTCTATAGGCCCAAAGGACATAGAGGATTTTCTCGTGCCACCGCCTCTTGCTATTGTTAAGCATCCGCTTCAGCAAGTTGATGATGGACTTATTTGTAGCCTTTTCCTACCCATTTTTCTATAGATAATAAGGGGAAGAGAATGATTGCTTAATGCCTAGATTGCTACAGAAGATTTAGGTTTCTGTACTGTTGAACTATGACCCATTGTCGATCACAATAGTCATTGGAAGCCCAAACCTTGTTACAATGTTATCGAGGATGAAATGGAAGATTTGTTGAGATGTCATCTTCCTTAGGAGAATAGCTTCCACCCACTTGGTAAAATACTTAGTGGTGGTGATAATGAAGCTATGCCCTGTGGAGGACTTAGGCATGATAGGCCCTATGAGGTCTAATCCCCATCGTTGGAAGGGCCACGTGATTTGCGTTGGATGTAGGTCTATATGCGAGACGTGTATGAGATTTGCGTATCTCTGGCACATGTCACATGTCTTAAGTTTCCATAGGTAGTCACATTCCATGTGGGGCCAGTAGTACCATAGGGGTTTAATTTTAGTAGCCATAGCCCTAGGTGCTATGTGTCCACCGCTCAGCTCCTCATGTACTTCATTAACTACCTTCTGTGCTTGCTCACCACCCACGCATGCTAGCAATATCCCATCATAAGAGCATCAACACAGGGCATCATTTCCCATGAGCATGTATTGCCGAGCACGCTTACAAATTGCATTTCTCTGGGTAGATGTCAATCAACCTGGGGTTCACCGTGCTGTAGATAGGTTTTAATGTTGGCATACCATTCTTGGGTATCTGCAGCACTGACAGATGCCACGTGTTTCACCTAAGTGATAGGCTCTACACATTCTATAATCACGGTTGGCAGGTTTTCCAAGGAATGTGATGAAATGTTTAACGCAAGGGTAGCTAAGGCATCTGCCACTGTGTTCTCGTTGCATGGCACGTGTTGCACATTTGTGGTTGCAAATTGCTTAAGCAGGATTTTTGCTAGATCGCAGTAGGGTTACAGGTGTGTAGCTTTATAGGTGTAGACCTCGGTGATTTGATTCACGAATAGTTGTGAATCTCCCCACATTTCCAGGTGTTGTATGCACAACACTTAGGTAGTTAAGAGGCCTCTAAGTATCCCCTCGTATTCTACCACATTGTTGGTGCAAGGAAAAGCAAATTGTATGCATATGGATGCATTTCCTGAGAGGGGAACGTGATTATGGCAGTGGTGCTACCTCCTAACATGGTTGAGGCACCATCGAAATGTAAGATGGCTTCGAAATATGACAGGATGATGTGGACATTCTAACGTATTCATCAATGATGGAATGGGACCAACTGAACGTCAACATCCTGAATCAATCTAGCACAAACGATGCCTCCTATGTCATGAACTCCATTGGCTTAGATAGTAAGCCTAAACCTGTGTGGAAACCTTTTGTGATCCATGTGCGTCCCAGTAAGGCAACAATCCTCTTTGCCTCCACGAGCAAGGGGCTCCCATCGTCATCAAGGTACCACCTAGAGCACCAACGACACCTTTCGTGGTCAAAGTACCACCACCTCACACGTCTGCTAAGATGTTAAATTGGCAAGATTCAATGCCACCTAGAGAACCAACGACACCCTTTGTGGTCAAGGTACCACCACCTCAGACGTCTGCTAGGACATTAAACTGGCCAAATGCAACGCAATCCCAAGCACCGAAGACACCCTTTGTGGTCAAAGTACCACCACAGACGTCCGCTAAGACGTTAAACTAGCATGTTGCACCAACGACAACAACAAAGAAACCTTTCGTTATCAAGGTACCACAACAGGCTAGTCAAACAACAATAACACCTCCTAAACTTCCATTTTTCATAAAAGTCCCACCACGTGATGGCCCCTCACTTACCCTGAGCCCAACCATAGGAAACGTCTCAACCTCTCCTCCCTCAAGAGTCAACCTTGCCAACAACACGGATAAGCCTACCAAATGGTAGCAGAAGAGGAAAAATGAACAACAAACAACACCCACAACTAAAACAAAGGACACACCTAGTATACAACAACTGAATACTAGGGGCCCTACCCTTAATCCCAAACAAACTAGGCCCAAACCCTTAACCCATACAGAGGCAACCAACACAACGGCAGACAACATAGACTTTGTAGCTACACTGGCCCAGGTGAAATAAATGATCAAACAAAAGAACACAACCATAAGCTTGTACGATTTCGTCATGACATCATCGGCTCATCACGAAGCCTTAGCGCAAACATTAGCATCCATTCCTATTACAGAGAACATCCCTGCTAACATGGAATCCATCCGTGCAACGATTTCACAACACACACCACAAAGATTGGGTTCAAACATCTTAGCCTTTCATGATGATGCATTTAAACGTCACCCTGAACGAGGGGATGTCACAACAGCTCCATTATCAATTAGTGTACATGTTGGGAAATGTACCATTCGCAGAGTGCATGTTGATGACGGTGCCGCAACAAACATAGTTCTATACTCTGTCATCGACAAACTAGGCATGGCAGATGAGATCATGCCAATAGGAACCACGTGTTTAAAATCTTTCAATGGATCATGTGTCACAGTTAAGGGCACAATCAACTTAGCCTTTATGGCAGGAGAACAATTCCCCACCAGTGCGGAATTCACTATCATAGAAGAGATGCCCAGTTTCAACATGATTCTTGGTAGACCTTGGCTAGCACAACAACGAGCCATTTCCTCACTGATACATCAAGAAATATGCCTTCCATACGAAGGTGGAAAAGTCATTATACATGGCGACAACACTCCCTTTCAAGCTAACCACAACATAGACATGTCATAGGTCTTGAGAGAGGAGCCTCTTGAAGCAACACCCACAACAACAAACACAACACGTAGAGCTAAAACGCCTGAACGAGGGGTAAAAACTGAAAGCCTCCCAAAGCGAACTAGCACACCTCCTAGACTATGTCTGACTAAGAAACAATCACATAATCAAGACTCCCCTACAGCCAAAGGCACGTCTGATCTCCGCCCACTCTTCACCTTTGTTCGTTGTGCATACGTCACCTTAGTTTGTATTGTATTAGCTTACGCGTTCTCTCATGGCCCAAAAAGGCCTTAAACTACCACCGTTTCACATTATTTTCTATTTATTGGTGCATTTCAGTTCACGTTTTCTGTAGTTTCTATTTAATATTATTTTCTCTAGTAGCTTTTGTTTATAGGATCATATAGACGCACACGCATGCATTCACACAGAGTAGTCCTGGCATCATGACTTAAAACTGATACCATATAATGTTCTAGCGTCATGACGGTAAACTGACATCATAGAGCTTCGTCTGACATGACACTAAACTATCACACTCATTCACCAGAGTCCGCTAAGACTATAAACTAGCTTGCCTCTTCATAGTCCGCCATGACTATAAACTAGCATCGTACCGTCTGCTACGACGATAAAATAGCAACGTCCAATGTGTTATGACGTAAAAATAACCCACGAAAGTCCTCTAAGACCATAAACTGGCCATATCATTTCTTGCACATTCATCTACTACTATAATTCATGACATTTCTTCATCAATGCCCGCTGCATCATTCATCACATCGGCTCTGACAACACTATTGCTGCTCATTCTATTTGCCTTAAGTTTGACATGGTGCCTTCATTTGCATCAGTCACATTCACATCTGAAATGTTCGCTAACTCGTTCACTTGTGGTTTTCTTGTCTTCTTGGAGTTGTGTTTGCAGGATGACACCCGGTGGTGCTCGTACACAGATACACTTCATCACAGTGACGAGGTGCCACATTGTTTCTGATGCACACAACTAGGTTAATCAATTTGTTCAAAAGTACATTCCCAGTTCCCAATATATTCTCCAGTTCCCCAACACTCTTGTTCCCTTTCCTACATAGTTACAGTTCCCAGATACACCCAGTACACCCCAAAACTTTGAGCACACTATTACATGCTCCGATACTCTCAAGCAACTACAACACATAATATGGCACATGAGCATGAGTGCAAAATTGAAAGAAAGCTCTTGCCAAAAAACAAAGAGACAAAAAAAATAGAAACAAAAAAAAAGAGATAAAACACACAAAAAAAGAAGACAAAAAAAGACAAAAAAAAAGCAAAGAAAAAGAAAAGAGCAAAGAGCAAAATGAGCCACAAGACCCTTGGCACTTCCCATAAGCCCCAGGCAGGAAGGCAGTTGTCTTGGAAATAAACACTCATGTGTCAACAGCTCAAGTAACATCTCATTGTGTAGCTTTGGTTCTCTAGCAACAGGTTCTCTTTAACACCAAACAAGGGGCCTGTTCCTCCAGAGAACGCAACCCACCATCCCGCGGCCAACAAGTCCTATTAAACACTAAACAAGAGTCTTGTTCTTCCAAAGGATGCACATCTCATATCTTGATTCTGAGTCTGCTAAACAATGGCTATTGACAAGGATCAACAGGACCTATATACACACTAGAGCATCCCCTTTACCATGCACAATCCCTTGATCAGGTCCCAATCCCCATAATTTTCATTTCCCTATCCAGCTACAAAATTCATTTCCCTAATCCCATGTACTACTGAACACGGTGCAATGACATCTGTCCAAGTGTCAAAGGACAATGCTACTAAGTTGCTTGTGGTGTTTCGTACTCCTTTGTCGACACTTCTCGGGTTGATTCCTCCAAGCGTCAACAAAGGGGGGCCAATGAAACACCACAAAATTTTGAGCTTAGTACTTCTCCAACAAGAAGCAGGTCCCTGAGATCCACAAACCACCACGGCTACATCTAGTATCAAACATGGCAACTTTGGGGATCAAAATACTTAATACTAACTAAGTATGCATTCTCAGCGTATACACCCAGTGTATACATCCAGGTCTACACTCTCAGCGTATATGCCCAGCGTATACGCTTAAAGTTCACATTCACAGCGTATATGTCCAGCGTATATGCCTAACATTCTCAGTGTATATGCCTGAAGTTCACAGTGTATATGTCCAGCGTATACGCTCAGCATGCACGACCAGCGTACACTCCCCACAAGTACGTCCAACTTGTACGACTGATGGATACACCTGGCATGAAATTCCCAAAGACGGCATGGAAACAACACTGCAGAACAAGACTTGGTACAAGGCAGCAACCATCAGTGTATAGGCTTCGACGTATACGCCCAGCAACCATTAGCGTATACGCCCAATGTATACGCCCAGCATCCACAACGTATACGCCTAGAGTCTACACCCACTAGATATAGCGTATATGCTCAGCGTATATGCCCAACAAATGTAACATGTTGTACACTTGTAAATTTTATGCTTTTGCATCCTGTTAACGTGCCACGTGTCCCGCAACCTGAGTCTAATGTCAAAACATGTATAAAAGTCCAATTTTTTCATGAGATCTAGGTGGGTTGGCAAGATTTCGGGCAAACCAGAGAAGAACAGAGACGCTAAGAACCAGAGCAGAAAACCTTGTACGCTGGACAACCCTGTACACTGAGCATATAGCCTCTATACTATGCCTATAGAGTGAACTAGCACACAATCATCCCTGCATCCACTGGGGCTTTTCATCTGCCTTGTGTCAATTCACAACTGCATTAGACCGGTGCATTGTACTCTCATTTTGAATTGCCATTGTTACATTTTCTTCCTAAAAACTCTTGCAGTTTGCATTAATTGTTGCATATTCATTATTTACGTTGTTTTACGTCTACGTTTATGCCATCTACGCTCTATTTGCATCAATTACACTATTTATGCTTTGTTTTGCATCTTTCACGCCGTTTACGTATAACCCAGCGTATAACACCTCGGTGTACGTTTGGGGAAATCCTTGCCTGATCCATGTGTGGACCACTCAAGGTACTCTACCTTCGTTCATTCCAGCTCACCCTGAGGTGAAGGTAGGGTCTTCTGTGCGTGCCATGTGATCCCTCAGTTTCTGTTTCTTTCTAACCGGAGACCAACGATTTCGAACGGTACAACGTATACACCCAAGTATGCATTCCTAGCGTATACGCCCAACATTCCCTGCGTATACGCCCGGCACGCAATCCCCGAAGACGGCACAGAAACATCACTTCAGAGCAAGATTCAGTACAAGTCATCAACTCACGCAAATAAAGAAATCATCAAATGTTGACATCATGCATCCTGGAGTCTATACGCTCAACATGTACATCCTACACGACTAGCGTATATGCCCAGTAGACACAGCGTATACACCTAGCAGACACAATGTATGCGCCCAATGTATACGCCTAGTAGACACAGTGTATATGCCCAGCAGACATAGCTTATGCACCCAGCGTATACGCCCAGCGGATAATGTATATGCCTAGTAGACACAGCGTATATGTTGGGCGTATACGCCCAATAGTCACAGCGTATATGCCTAGCGTATACGTCCAAGATTGTATCCACAGCAGATATAGTGTATACGCCCAACGTATACGCTCAGCAGATGCAACACGTTGTACACTTGTAACATTTTATTCTTTTGCACCCGGTCAACACGCCACGTGTCACCCAACCCGAGTCTAACGTCTAAACCAGTATAAAAATCCCAATTTTTCATTAGATCGGGGTTGGAAATTTTGGAGCAAACTAGAGAAAAAAAGAGAGATGCGAAGGACCAGAGCAAGAACCCTGTACGCTGGACCTTGACCCTACACGCTGAGTGTACAACCTCTACGCTATGCTTGCAGATTGAACCAGCAGTCATCCCTGCATCCACCGGGGCTATTCATCCGCTTTGTGTCAAAGCCACAACTGCGTTAGATCGGTGCATTGTAACTCTCATTTTGCAATAACATTGTTACATTTTTTCACCATAATTTGTTACAGTTTTCCATTCATTGTTGCATGTTTACTGTTTACGCTCTTGTACGTTTACGCTACGTTTACATTAGTTACGCTGTTTACGCTCCGTTTTACATCAATTATGCCGTTTACATATAACCCAGCGTATAGCACTTCAGTGTACATTCAGGGAAATCCTTGCCTGATCCGCGTGCAGACCACTCAAGGTACTCTACCTTCATTAATTCCAGCTTGCCCTTAAGTGAAGGTAGGGTCTTCTGTGCATGTTCGAAAATCTCTACGTTTCTGTTTCCTTCCATTCGGAGACCAACGATTTCGGATGGTACAAGCCCTATAGGAGTTCTCTTTTGCTAAGAACCTACGGGAAGGTGTGATCATTTCAGTGCAGGGGAGAATACCATACCTACCCAAGCACATTTTATGTTTCCTACAATCAGTGTAAGGAGAAAGGTTGGCTAGATAAGGAGTGGGCAGAACCCTTCAAGCTGGTCACGGTTGAAGAAGCTATGGTTGAACTCCCATTGTTCCCGTTACCATATAGACTCGGTGGGTCAAATAGTAAGTTTCGCATGCGCAAGTGTTTTTTCAAACCCTGTATTTCTTGCATCATCATGCTCAGCATTTTTTATGAAAATTATTGCAGGGGCGAAGAAACCCTAGGAGGTGATGATGGTAACCATTGAGACACAGGGGGCAAACATCTACTTCAAATATGGTGAAGTAGCAGTAAGCCAATGCTAGTTAGACCAAGGGGCCTCATACTCCTTGGTCAAGAATGTCCAAGAGGCAGGGCTTATGGATCTATTCATGGCCTCAAATTTGAGAATTCCTACTGCTAATATGCTTTCCCTAATAAACTCCTCCTCTGAGAGGGCAGGCCATTTTCACATGCATGTACAAGACGTGTGGGTGGTCATTGAAATCAATGACTAGCTATTTATGAACTTGTTCGGTGTTCCTGCTGATGGCGTCCTCATAGGGTCAAAGTGCAAGAAGGAGTTGACCCTTAAGAAGAAGGATATCTAGGAGTGGTTGGGGCTCATTAAGGAGCAAAAAGGGTTCCCCATGGATAATCTTAATGAAGGCCCCTTCATGGAGATTTACCCAGTCTTCTGTGCCCAGGCATTCCCCCAACTGCTTACCCAAGGAAAGGTCCTGGGGCTCAATCAGGCCTACATAATGTGGGAGGCTATGGAAGAAGGGGCCCATTACAACTAGTCCAGCTTCCTATGTAAGGGCTTGTAGGCTGAGATTTTGGGACTCCGTGAAAAAATGGAGTCTTGCTCCAACATACATTATGCCTTCTACATAGGTTGTTTGAAGCACTTCACGGAGTTTCTGGTGGTTCAAGAGGATGGAGTCTGGGCCATGCAAAATCACAAGAAGATTTCCAAGCCATGGATTCGCTAGATCCTCTAGACCACATGAGCCCAAGATCCCCTTGAAATAATCAGGGATTCATTGTTTGTAATGACCAAGGATCGGGTGGCTCACAGTGTCCATGGCCTGTATAGTGTAAGAGAGACAACCCCTACTATAGCCAGTAGCATGATGTGGGGGGAACGTCTCATAGCCGAGACTGTGCCCAAGGAGTTGTGAAGGAAGATACCTCCCCCAGCTAGGGAAACCCTTCGCATGGAGGAAGAGGAGGGACAAAGGCTATGGCTTAAGCTGTAGAGGATGCAACCCCCCGTTGGTAAACACTTTCATGCAATGGTTACTTTGCTATTGTTTGCTATGCTATGCTACGCTAGGCGGTGTAGCGTAGCGTAGCATCTACTTTGAGCTAATTTGTTTTGAACCAATGTAAACATGCTTCTTTGCTAGTAGAGGAACAAGAAGAAGAAGAAGAAGGCGATGAAGATGTGTCAGCCCTTAAGACGAGGGTAACGAATGATGATATGGAGGTCCCAGTTTTAGAGGAAAGGGCCTCAGTCAAAAATAAGGGAGCTCTTATTTCTAGGGTAGGGGCTCTTGTCATTAGGGAGCCTCCTATCAATGAAGAGGCACCTCCCTTGAATAAAAAAGACACTGGTCTCCTAAAAGGAAAGGCACCAGCATATAAGAAAGGGGCTCATATGGACTTGGCAGGGTCCTCGACCAAGGCTACCACCATCGTCTTACATCAGCAAGAAGAAAGATCATAGCTAGATGTTGGTGAGTTTGGCAATACGTCTACCTTATTGTAATCCATTTTGGCCATTGTTGATATGCTTAGTAATGTAACACATGTTACTACTGATGTCACAGGACCCCCTCCGATTCATGCAGAGTCATGGGCCGAGATCCCTCACAAGTTTGCATTCGTGCAAGGACTTGTTGATGACATGATCAAACATCTTGAGTAGGCAAACCCTGATGTAGGTAAGTAGTAGTATCAAATGCCATTATGTTGTTACACTAAAAAAGTTTGAGTTCATTGATTTTTCTATGCTAATGCGATTGCTATCCTCTTCGTGTTGAGACAACCTCTCTGCTTAAATGGGACCCAGCATGACCTATGAAAGTTGGCACCTTTCCCACACTCTCACCTGACATGACCAAGGTGCCTTGTCGCATGTTCGATGAGGCTTACAAGTGCGTCTTGCACTCGGCACGCTCTCTATGGGACTATAAGAACATCAATGAGGACCTATGGAAACGGGTCCAAAGGGCTAAGCAAAGAGAGGTCAACCTGGTCATTGAGGTGGAGGATCTTAGGTTGAGGAACAAGTTCCTTGTAACTTGTAACCCTAATGCTAAGGATTGGAGCAAGGCTTTAGATAACTATGCTAGATTTTGGACTATCGTGCATCAGAACATTGAATCCACTCCTGAGATAATCGAACAGCAAATGTAGATAGACTTGCTAGCCCAGAAGTGTCAAGACATGAAAGATATTAGTGCTAAGGTTTTCGAATGGGGGCGAATCGAGAGAAACCAAAAACATGTGTATAAGCTAGAGAATGAAACTCATCGAAAACTATACAAAGGCACTGCTGTGGAGGCATTCATGTATGAAGCATTTGTGAATGCCATCGATGTTTCTGAGGACTACTCTAAATTCAAAGATTAGGTAAAGGTTACAAAATCTCCTGACTTGAAAGTGGACCTTCCTATAGGAGAGACTGCAACCACCTCCCTTTCTCCGGGACCTTTGATATGGACGATTGTGAAAAGGGAGAGAGCCACTACTACGAATGCTAAACCTAGCAATAGGCGTTGGATGAACATCACAATAGAGGAGGTCTAGCATCGCCTCAAGCTCGGTCTAGACGAGATACCCTTTGAGACCAACGCAGACTCCTCTCACGTTAGTCGCTTTACTGTGTAGATGCTCATGTTATGTTATAGTTTGCATTTGTTGTCCTAACTGACTACTTTAGTCCTACGATGCAAGCTCCAAATGAGGGTGCAAGGCTCGTAGAGGGAGGGAATGAAGAACCGATAGAAGGCAACGTAGGGGAGGATGATGCACAAACAGATGAAGAAGAGGCAAGTAATGAGGATGATGTAAAGAGAGACAACCCATGACAGCATGGGATTTCCTTTTTCAAATTCTTGAAATTTTGAAATGTTGAAATTTTGAAATTTTTGTAAAAGTTTTGCAAACACTTCCAATTGGAAAAAGTTTTGAATAAAATGAAATACCTTAGAAAAGGAATCTATTTTGTGTTAACTTATGTATCATGTAAAGTTTTCATGCTTTCATATGCTAGTTTTAGGCCATTTTGGGCCATTGCTAGTTTTAGGTTGTTTCGGGCCATTTCTAGTTTTAGGCCATTTCAGGCCATTGCGTAACATGCTAGAAGGATTATATGTTAACAAAGCAAAAAACAATAATGCTATTTTTAGGCCATTTCGGGTCATTTCCAAAAGAGATAGTATGTTAACAAAGCAAAAAGTGATGATGCTACTTTTAGGCCATTTCAGGCCATAGCGTAGCATGCTAGAAGGATGGCATGTTAACAAAGCAGAAAGAAATGATGCTAGTTTTAGGCCATTTTGGGCCATAGCATAGCATGACAAAAGGACGTCATGTTAACAAAGCAAAGAAGCAGTGAATGAACAAGGGATGACAAATGGGCAGGAAGCAGTAGGGTTACTGCGCTATGTGTAGCTACCTCTTGATCCGTCGTGGGCTGATCGAAACGTGAGGCTGAGGTGTTTCACTAGGGCCCTTGTTCACATTATCATCCTCCACTTGGAAGGGCAACTAAACCCATGAGTTTTTGATTTGGGAGTTGGCTCGCTGGGCCGATCCTTCCATTGGATGGTTAATGCATGTGTGAGTAGGCGCCTCACTCTTGGAGGTTGTGACCTCTGAGCCCTACTCCATGTCTATGTTACTGATTGCTTGCATCGCTACTTCATCACCACGAATAACCACCTACCGGCCTACATATGGTAAGCAGATTTCCTAGTGTATAGGTGAGGAGATAGCCCTAAGTTGCGCTAACCATGATCTTCCCAAGAACATTGCATCTATGGGGAACTAGTGCCCTGCTATGAAGTCCACGTGAACTGTGCCTTATACCAGGACGCGTGCCCCATTGAAGGACCTTAGACACGATGTCATTGTGGGTTTGATCTAGTCAACCAATCCCAACTTGTCCACAATAGGAAAGGGAATGACGTTTTTGGCAGCCCCATCATCAATGTGTACTCTTCGGATCCGGTGTTGGCTGATCCGAATTGTGATGAAGAGAGGCGCCATAGTCACCTAGCCTCCTTTGGGATCTTCCCTAATGGCATCATCACTGAAAGTCATTTGAGGTGTCACTAGCTCTATGGGTACAAAGTAAAGCATGACCGAATGGATCACTTCCTCTTCCACTAGCATCTTCTTGTCGACTAGAACCATCGTTAACATGTAGATTAGAGCCTCGCGGTGGGGTACAGATGTTTTGATTAGGTCGTACAAGCTCAGTGTAGCATTTTTATGCTTTAGAGCTTGCTTGACCTAGGTGAGGGCATCTAGAAGGTCTTGGCCGCCCTCTTGTTTGACACTTTCCTCCTCTTCGATTCATCCCAGAAGACGAATCTCCCAAGGAGAGGTTACTTCGGATCTAGGTTTAGATTCTTGTTGGCAAGGTGATGCAGGCTACATAGTTATGTCGACCTTCATCTTTGGGGGTGAAGGTGTAGATGCAAGGGGCGAAGATGTGGGCTTGGGGATATCCTTGACGATACTTCCCTTTGACGTCTCACTCACCAAGTGGACTTCTCACCTTTCAAGGCAAGGAGGCTGTTTAGCTTTGTTGCATGAGATAGGGGCCATCGAAGGCATCGACCCCTTGATGACGAATGGAGCTCAAGGTGTTAACTGACGAGACCGCATGGCTCCACTAATAGGTGGTGCAAAGGTGGATGCCCATGGTGGAACTTTCAGGATGAACGACTGCTGTGAGCTTGGACCAACCGTTGGTGGTGCTGGTGCACTATGCTGAGGCACACGGACCACGAATGGCTGCCGAGGTGGCCTGGGATCATTGTCAATGCCGATAGCATTGATGATGTAACCGAAATTGTTGGCATTAAGGGGATCCATGTAGACATACATAGATTGGTTTTTAGGGTGTACTGGGTTGGTTTCTTCTAGCACCAATTTTCCCTGGTTGATCAATCTTTGGATGTCATCCTGTAATGCTAGACAATAATCCATGTTGTGACCACACTATTGGTGGTAGTCACAAAACTTGTCTAGCCTGAAACCCCTAGGAACTGGAGGCTCATTGGGTAAGGCCAAAGAGGGATTCCTAAGGAGCTTGTAGTAGCGTTGATGTCTCACGTTTGCCTCTTCTAACATCTACTTATGTTGGATGTATCCTGCTACCAGTAGTTGCTTCAGAAGCTCTGAAGGATTTAGAGGCAATGGGATGTACTTTGAGTAGTCTTTGCACTCAAAGTTGGGTTTGGTTTGTGTAGATGTCTCAGGCATAGGTGTAGCAGGTTATGGCATGTGGTCCTGTTTGGGTGTGGGGTTAGCCATGGGTATGGCTGGTTTCTTGTTATTCTTGCTACCACTGCTGCTAGGTTTGGGCTTGGCCTCAGTTGCCACAGTGGCCACTATGGTTGTTGGGGCCTTACCCTTGTCCTTTTTTGTGAAGGTGTTTTTGTAAGTGATGTAGGCCGAGTCTTTGTTTGCCTCGGCCACATCCTATATGCTCTTAGTTTGAGCGAAATCCTGACTAAGAGAGTAAGGAGTGAGGTAGTATAGTTTGGACTTGATGAAGTCGTTCACTGTGCCCTTAAAGATAGCCAACAAGTGGGCCTCCACGATGGGCTCGTAGATTTGGTTAAGGGTTGCACTCCAATGTTGGATGAACTTTTGGACTAGTTCTAGTGGGTCTTGCTTCACGCTCATCAACTGATCTAGCATGGTTTCTGGCTTCAAGTTGTACTTGAAGCCTATCATGAAATGGGTTAGGAGATATTCCAAAGTTGAAATGGATGAGCATGGCAACGTGCGGTACCAATCTAGGGCTTTCCCGGCTAAGGACATTGCAAATACGTGAATGATCGTGTGCTGCCATTGTTGCAATAGCAAAGATTTAAACCTGAAGGTAATAAGATGCACGTTGGGATCTCCCTCCCCATCGTACTTTGTGAAGTGCGAGAGAGACATCCCTGGGGGTAATGCCAAAGAAGGGATTGTAGGGTTGATGGGGTTGTCCTAGCAAAAGTCCATGACTTGTACCATGTCAAACCCAACATGTTTGAGGTGTTTTATTCCCTCAGTGAGCGTCTGGATGAGCTGAAATGCTTGGTCTAAACCCAACGACGTTGTAGATGGTTGGGGGGATGCGAAGGTAGCTCCCACCTATGGCATGGCCAAGGTGGCGGTATGATCCATCAGCAGTACCGCCAAGACAACCCCTGCTAGCGGTGTAGCCTATGTTTTCCACCACCTGGTAGATGGTGTTATTAAGGTAGCGACCACAGGTTGGGTCACTAGATAGACTGCTTGTGTCACTCGTAGCGTAGACCATGGCCTCATGTTGGGTTGCACCGTCTACGAGGCTTAGTGTATTTGAGAGTGCACGTAGTGAGACATCTGCGATGGTTGTGAGGTAGGTAGAGAAGGAAATGGGGCCCACCATGTGGATAGGCCGGGACCCACCACAGTGGGTGGAACTGACATGAATGTAGGAATAGAGGCAAAAGTTGCATATGTTTATGAAGTCGGTATGGCATGAACATGTGGAAGGGTAGGCATGGTTGGCATGTTATGTGCCATAGGAATGGGCTATTGAATAGCCTGCAAAGGGATGGTAGCTACAAATGGAATAGGAAAAATAGGCAAGAGCGGGCATTGAAACATCGTAGAATTGGCATGGCTACCCATAGCAGCTATAATCGCGAGTTGCAGATCTATAGGCATAATTACAAAGCGAGAAATAATAGATGCTAGCTTGGCCTAGAAGGACTGGGTAGGATGGATAGGAGCAAGGTCGATTGTACCTCCCTCGTCTGATTAGGAATCAAGTTCCTCCTGTCCATCTTGAAAAGCATCATCTTGGTTGGACGTTGTGTCCTGTTGCTCCCTAAGCCTAGTTAACTGGATTAGTTGGTCTAGAAGCCTTTGGTATGCTTGTGTTAAAGGTAAAGAAATGTCGGGGTTAGGAATGAATTCCTTCCCGTTGCAGTAAGAGAACTTGAAGCTACGTTTTTCCTCGAGTTCGTGTACATCTAAGGGCAGACTGGCCTGCACCTTTGCACAAAGGAAACTATAATGCTCATGTTGTTGGGCTAATCCCTCAGGTCCTCAATTTTTGATTCTAAGAGATTGGCATCTTTCCAGCGTCAGATTCAGCGGTTGTTCAGCACCAGTAGTTCCTTCAACCATGATGGGGACTTGACATTGAAGGGAACTTCCACATTGAAGGCATTGGCAGAAGTAGTTGAAAAAGCCATTGTTACATAAGTAGTTATGAAAAAAGGCACAAAAGTTATCCAAAAGATTGTGAATGAATAAGGAAATTGGAAAATAGCAAAAAAGAAGGCTTTACATCTTGCCGGATTCCAGAGGAACCGTCGAGGTGACTGACCTGCACCACACAAGGCGTAAACAACCACAAATGAGTGTCATATTTATGCCAGTGTGTGATAGGGTGCAGAATGCGTGCAAGACTACTGTAAGACAAGAAAGCTAGCTAGCGACCAAGAAGGCTTTGTGTCTCGCAGGATCCTCGAGGGACCATCGAAGCGACTACTCTATTCCACACGAGATGGGGTACAAAATACATGTAAGACTATCGTAAGATGGGCAAGCTAACTAGTGGTCAAGAAGGCTTTACGTCTCCTAGGATCCCCAAGGGACCGTCAAAGAGACCGCTCTGTACCACGCGAAATGGGGTACAAACTGCATGCAAGATAACCATAAGATGAGCTAGTTAGCTGGCGATTGGAGGCCTTCTGTTCTATAGGGCTCCCGAGGAACCATCGAGGTGACCGATCTACACCGCAAAGGGCACAAAAAATAGCAAAAAGATGTCACATCTATGCTTATGCTTATCAAGGTGTAGAAGGCTCACAAAACTACTGACACACGAAAAAGGCACCAAAAGGTCCTCCTTCTAGTGCCAGAAAACTGTAGTGACCAAAAACGTCGGTAGTTGAAAAATATCGAGGGGTCGATGGACACGACAGTTTTGACCTCGTACCTGCAGGAGGGCCGTGCTGGGTGTGTGTGGATACAGGGCACCCTGAACAATCTAGTTGATCAGACAGGGACTTAATGGGTGTCTATATAGCCTTTTGCAATATATGATTTTGAAAACAAGGACGAAAATGCAAAATAATGTTTGAGAGTAAATAAAGCAGAAAAAATAGTATAAAAATGCAACAATAAGCAGGAAACAAGGTAAAATATAGTTAGAAAAATGCACCACTCTAAAGCTACAAGTTTGATCTATCAAGGTGGATATAGTCAGTTGCACAATGTGGTGGAGTGTAGAGATCCTAAGAGTAACCAAGACATGTAGAGCAAAAAAGGTTGTGCGCTTGGGCGTGGCCTTGGGTGCTGAGAATACAGGGATTCTACCAAGATGGTAGAAAGGGAGATAGAACAAAATGTCAGCTAAAGATGCTAACTATTTGCAGTGTCAAAAAGAAATATTTTAATGCTCAATGCTCAATGTTATAATGCTTGCTTTTTTGAACCTCTAGAGATAGTCTAACCTCTAGAGATCGTCCAACCCTTTGAGCATTGATCATCAAGGTATTTATAGGGCTAAAGGACATGAAAAAGGAATAGTTTGGATGCCACGTGCCCCGGGCCCACATTGACTTGCTGGTGCCACATGTGCCATGTATGATCGTTGGACATGCAAGACCGTTGTAATGCGAGCATATTATGCCATAACTATGAGCCTGCCATGCCGTAATTGCACTGTTAGCATCTAGAGACGTGTGCCAATGGTCCAATTAGGTGAAGTGCATTGATGTCGCACAACCACCTGCATGCCTTGCTATGCTTTGTAGCATAGCATGCTTAGCATAGTGTAGCACCTTGTCGCATGTTCCACTACATGTGTGTTGCATGCTTGCTACGCTATGCTATGCTACATAGTGTAGCATAGCATAGTAACTAGCCTTAGTCGCGAAAGCTTTTCCAATTTGCAAACTTTGCTTCCTGCGATGCAAGACTTGCAAACTTTGTTGTTTCTGCCCTTTGAGCTACCTTTTGTCTCTTCCACAGGATTTCTATGCCTTGCTGCGCCCTGTAGCTCAGCGTAGCATAGCAGCAGACATGGTTCCCTGCTTCCTGATGGAAAGGGACATTGTTGAAGGACTTAAGGTTGAGCAAAGGAACTGGTGGTATAGCTGTTGCCATGCTATGCTATGCCTTATAGCATAGCATGGCATTTCGTTCTGCAGTTGATTTCTAAAGCTTGGTATGCTACATAGTGGGGTGTAGCGTAGTAGACTTTGTAACTTAGAAAAATTTCCGAACTACTTCATGTATCCAGAATGCTTCTACCAACTTCACGCACCGTTTCTGAGTAGGTTGTCGGTTGGGCAAGCTACTTGGATGGACAAGAAGGGTGACCCATAGAGCTTGTTCATGCCCAAAGTAGAAAATTTGTTGAACTGGCTAGCCTGAACTCAGAACATTCTCCTCCTAAAGAACTGCCGTGGTGCTTGCACAAATTGCAAGGCCTGGTGAAGTAAGAATGACCTCAAACTTTTTGGGGTGTTTCAAAGGCCAACCTAACTACTGAGATGGGGGATCTCCAACCCATGAATGAATTTTTGTTGGCCCAGGACACTCACAATGGTAGTTGGCATATGGCCATCATCGACTATGCAAGATCTTAGATGGCTATGTAAAGCAAAAATGAAGCCACACGTGAGATCATTGAATAGTGCATGAAAATGGACCTTCTAACTCAGAAGAACCAAGACTGGCAGGATTATAGCACAAAGGTTTACAAGTGGGGATAGGCATAGAAGAACCATAGACATATGTATAAAATGGAATGTGCCACCTATCATAAACAATATCAGGATGCTTTGGTCAAGTTGTATATCAATGAGCTATTCCTTGATGTTATTGGTGCTTCCAAGGCTTATGAAAGGTTTATGCAATAGGTGACAGTTAGTGAATCTCTTGAAAGGGAAATGACCCTATCAATGAGACCACCACTGCCACCTTTTCCCTAGGACCACCTAGATGGATAGCTATGGAAAAAGTGAAGGTTGTAGCAAGGATTGATCTAGGAGATAGGAATTAGGCCAATGTCACTGAGGAGGAGATCCTATGAACTCTTGCAATTGGCATGGATAGGACACGAGGCCATCTCAGGTTAGTTACCTTTTGTTGTATCATAGTTTATTTTATAAAATCATTTGTTGTAGCTTTAATTCATTGTTTTATTTTCTTTGTTACGTAGGATCCAAATGAAGACGCAGGACCCAGTGAAATAGGGAATGGCGGTGCAGGCAAAGATTCATAGCGTAGCAGTGAAAAAAATTTTGTTCTTGTCTTTGAATGTAAAAAAAAAATTGTAAACATTATTGATTGACATTGAATGAAGAATATAGTGTGAAGGAATTTGTTTTATTTTGGTTAATTTTTTATATTTATTTTTTATTCTTTGTCTTTTTTAAGCCCCTTGGGAGCTTCTCGTTTTAGTTTTAGGCCATTTCAGGTCATCGATAGTTTTAGGCCATTTCGGGCTACAAAAATAGTTTAAGGCCATTTTAGGTCATTGCTTAATGATAAAAGATTTTTTTTTGTGGAGAAATGGAGTGGCCAGTTTTAGGCCTTAGCGGGCCACAATGGTAGTTTAAGGCCATTCTGGGCCACAGTGCTAGTTTAAGGCCATCTCAGGCTACAGCAATGGAATTAATGCAGAAAATAGCTATATTGTAAATGGTGGACATGATGTAGATGGTAGACACAATGCGAATGCAAACAATGGACATGATGCAAAGAACTGAAATAATGTAAATAGTGATTGTAATGCCAAAATAAATAAGCATGGTGCAAATTGTAAGCATGGTGTTGAAAGTGAACATAATGTAAAAAATAAATGTAATGCTAAGATTAGGGTGGAAGGAGATAACAAAGCTTATTTATCTCTAATTATGCAGTTGTTTTCTAATCCATTGTGGGCTAGGTGAAGCATATGGCTGAGAAGATTTGGTATGGTATTCTTCTATGTCATTATCTTTCACCTAGAAAGGAAACTTATCCCATGTAGTTTCTTTGTCTGAGTCAGCATGTTTGGCTAGCTCATTAGTCAAACAAGTATTTTTAGTAGGAATAGATCCTTTGTTTTCAGATATTGCTACCTCTAATCCCTACTCCATGTCAACATTGTTTCTTAATTGGGTAGCCACTTCGTCACTGTAGATCACCACTTCCCCTCCCGCGTAAGCTAAGTGGATTTCTTGATGTATGGATGAAGAGACAGCCCTTAATTGAGCTAACCATGACCTTCCCAAGATCAGGTTGACCCTGGGCATCTCTTCTACCATGATGAACACTATGCTTAATGGGAATTGGTCCCCTGCCACAAAGTTGATGTGGACAGTTCCCTTTACCACTACCCGCACTCCGTTGAACGATTTTAGGTAGGAGGTTGCCGTGGGCTTGATTTGATCAACCAAACCTAGTTTGTCCACTATGGGAAATGGAATGAAATTTGTAGTAGCCCCATCATCAATGTGTACCCTTCGAATCTTGTATTGGCCAACCTGAATTATGATAAACATGGAACTGTTGTCACCTGACCCTTTTTAGGGTCATCCTTAATGGACTTATCATGAAATGTCAACTAAGATGGGCATGGTTCCTTGGTTGTAGAGGGAATCATTAAAGCATGATCACTTTCGCCTCTATCGACATGTTTTCATCAACTGGTATGGATGTTAACATGCAAACCATGGCCTCACGGTGCACAATGGAATTCATTACCAAGTCATACAGGCTCAAAGTTGTATTTTTCTATTTCAGAGACAATTTAACCTAGGGAAGGGTACTGAGAAGATCCTTCCCACCATATTGTTTTTTGTTACCTCTTTTCTCCATTCATCCTAGGAGATGAATTTCCCAAGGAGGGGAAGTTTCAAGTTAAGGACTATGCTTTCTTAGGTGGGATGGTGACGATTGTGCCTGCATGGTGTTATCAATTGCTAATGATGAGGGGGCCATGGGCATTGAAGACAAGGGGTAGGCTTGGGGGGACCTAAGACAGTCCGTTCCTTGGCCATCTTGTCCACTAAACACTCTTCCCATTTTTTTATTGGGAGGCTGTGTTGCCATTTTCGTTGCTTAGCTTTGTGTGGTAGAGGCGCTTGAATGTTTTGGCACCTTAATGATGAATGGTGCCTATGGTGCTGGCGTAGGTGATAGTGCAACTTTGAGCAAAAAAGATGCAAGGGCAAATGTATGAGGGGAAACTTTGAGGATGAATAGTTGTTGTGATTTCATTTTTGTTGTTGTTGGGGTTGTTGTGTTATGGTGTGGCAGATGCACCATGAATGGTTTCTGTGGTCGTTTTGGGTTGCTATCAATGCCAATAACATAGATTTTGTACCCTATGTTGTTGGTGTTTAGGGGCTCCTTGTAAACATGCATTGACTAGTTTTCAAGGTGAACAGGACTACTTTCTTCCAAGAATAGCTTGCCTTGATCGATCATGCATTGGATATCATCTTTCAATGCTAAAAATTAGTCCATATCATGACCACATAGTTGATGGTAATCATAGAACCATTCCATCCTGTAATTGTTTGGAACTAGTGACTCATTGGGCATGGCCAAAGAGGGGTTCCTAAGAAGTTCGCAGTAGTGTTGATGATGTTTAATCACTTCCTTCAACATCTATTTATGCTATATATACCCAGATCCCAATAGTTTCTTTAGAAGTTCTGAAGGCTTAATGGGTAAAGGGGTGTATTTGAAGTGATCCTTGCACTATAATTTGGGCTTAGGTGGGGTTGATGCCTTAGGTGCTAATGTTGAGGGTTGACTGGTATTACTTGAGCTAGATGTGGCGTTAGCGGGTGATGTGGGCATCTTTTTGTTATTGCTGTTGTTGGGTTTGCTCTCGTTAGCCATAGTAGCCACCGTGGTTGTTGCGGCCTTGCCCTTATCTTTGTCCTTTTTGATGTATGTATTTTTATATGTAACATAGGCCAGGTTTTTGCTAGCTTCAACTGCATCCTGGATGCTCTTGGTTTGAGCGAAGGCTTGACTGAGGGAGCTTGGGGCTAGGTAGTAAATATTTAACTTAGTAAAGTTGTTTACTACCCCCTTGATGATGGCCAACAAGTGGGTCTCAGTGATAGGCTCTTGTATCTCGTTCAAGGTGATGCTCCACTGCTATATGAATCTTTGCACAGACTCCACTATATCTTGCTTGACACTCATCAGCTGATCTAGCATGACCTCTAGTTTCAAGTTATACTTGAAGAAGGTCACGAACTAACTCAGCAGCTCCTCCAAAGTTGAGATGGAGGCATGTGGGAGTGCACGATATCAGTCTAGAGCTTTTCCTATCAGAGATATGGCAAAGACATGGATGATGATGTGTGGCCATTGTTGCAACAGTAGAGATTCAGATCTAAATGTTACCAAATGTGCATTGGGATTACCCTCCCTATTGTATTTTGTGAATTGGGGAAGTGGCAGCCCAAGGGGCAACGTAAGCATGGGGATGGTTGGGCTGATAGGGTCATCATGGTAAAAATACATGAACTATACCATGTTGGAACCTATAGCTTTGAGGTGTTTGATTTCCTTAGTGAGGGTCTAGATAAGCTGAAAAGCTTGATCTAGACCTGGGGACGTTGCAGATGGTTGTAGGGCTGCTTGAGTAGCCATTGTTGGTGGCATTATAAAGGTAGCAGCCTATTCCATTGGGGGCATTTTTGGGGCCGCTCTTGCAAATGGTTTTGCTTGGATAGTCTAGAACCCAATGGGTAGTGCTATTGGGGTAGTGGCTGCCAGTGGTGCTATGGGGTTGGTAGTTTGCTTGGTTGGCGAGGTGACCCATAGCCCTGTGCTTGGCTGCACCACCTATGGGACTTGGTATGCTTGGGGTTGTGTATACTGTGACATCTGTGAAGATTGTGTAGGATAGAGAGAAGTAGGTGGTGCCCACCACATGGTTGAGACTGGGTTTGCTATTGGTGGTGGGATAGGTGTAGGCAACGGAGCAAGAGCAACATTCACATGTGATTGTGACAAAGGCATAGTGTGCATGTATGGTAGCATAGCTGTGAATGATGTTGGGTACAATGCGTGGATAGATTGAGAAGGTAGGGTAATAGGAAAGGAGGTTGAAAGGCCTACTTGCTGGTGTGTCGAAGGTATGGGATGGCTACCTATGGCTGACAAGGAAGTGGGCTATGGTGAGGTTGTGGTAACGATGAAGGGGGCAGATGAGAAAAGTGGGTTTGACTAGAAAACTATAGCAGAAGGGATAGTTGTGGCATAATTCTAGCCACCACCTTTGGAGTGGGATTCTAAGTCTTCCTACCCATCCTAAAATGCCTCATCGTAATGGGACCCTGTGTCCCAGTCCCTAGACCTACTCACTCACACTAGCTGGTTTAAGATCCATTGATATGATTCGATCAACGGGATGACAATGTTAAGAGAAGTGATGAATTTCCTCTCATTCTAATGGAGGAACTCAAATTTACATTTATCCTTGAGTTCTTGGCAATCCAAGGGTAGATTCACTTGGACCTTTGCACAGAGAAAGGTACATCTTGTGCCAAGTTTTCAGGTGATAGATGTCGTAGCCTGAGGGATTGACGTGATGCCAGCACTGGGCTGGGTGGTTGCATAGGACTTGTCACATGTTGGATAGTATAGGATACCTCTATATATAAGGTGGAAATGGCAGTGGCTGTAGGAATCATTTTGTGCAGAAAAAATAAAAACTATAAAAGATGGAGAAGGGTTGAAACTGGGTATGCTAGGGAGTATCGAAAGCTAGCATCCTTCACTATTACACCTGCTACGCTAAGTAGGGGTGTTACGTAGAGAGGTTCACTACACCATACAAGAGGTAGGTAGCATAGGATAGTGAACAGGGTAAAGGTGGTATAGCAGGCGATCGAAGGCTTTTTTCCTACCATGTTTTAGAGGAACTATCATTGTGAGCAGTCTGTAACACACGATGCGTAGACAACCACAAGGGTGTCATGTCTATGCTAGTAGGTGATGGAATACAGACAGCATGCAAGACTACTCGTGATATGCAGAAAGGGAGCAAGGCCCTCCTTCTAGCGCCAAAAAGTGTAATGACCAAAGACGTTGGTGGCTAGAGCACCGAGAGGTCACTGAGCATATAGCCTAACCCTGGATTTGTGCAAGGGTCATGTTGGATGTAAATGGATGCAGGTTGCCTTGAACAGTCTTGTCAATCAGATAGGGACTTAATCAGTGTACAATAACCTTTCATAAATTTTTGTTTTGGAGGCATTATATGCAAGTTGAAATGGTAAGCGATAAACATAAAATGATGACAAATAATGCAAGATATGATAATAGCAAAAAAATAATGAAATAGGCTTAGGTGATAAAATGAACTACCCCAAGATCAAGGGATTTGATCTTTGCTTGATTGAATGAGATGCACAATAGAGGGATAGTATGGACAAGCACAACTTACAACGAAGCAGTATGGTCACAGCTCCTTGAACTGCTATCAATAGCTTGCTAATAGGGTCCCTCTACTTGCTGGTTTTCTTGCGACAACTAATTGCCAAGAAGTCAAAATTCTAGAATGCCAAACCCACTCAAAAGCTAATCATGCTAAAAATGATAAGTCCAAAAGCCAACCATGCCAAAAGCCAATCCTTTGAATGTTGTTTTCTGGTGTATTTATAGGGCCAAGAGCAGGAGACATGCCAAAAGCTAGCCCTTTGAATGTTGTTTGATAGGGTATTTATAGGGCCAAGAGTAGGAGAAAAAGGTGGTTTGGATGCCATGTGTCTTGGGCCCCACAAAGTGCAAACATGACTATACTGTGCTGTTGTATAATGTTTGATATGAAACCTGCTACGCTATGCCCATACTGCTGAAATTACATGTGCCAAAGTCCAGTGAACTGCCATGTTTTCTACAAGGAAAAAATGCTAATAATGAATGTGAAGTGGAGCCTATGCTCCAGGACTACATCTTCCCTACTCTTGTGAGTAGGGCCAAGCATAGGGATAACTTTGGGGATAGTTAGGGGGTGCAAAACAAAGCAAGCTTGCTGATTTTGTCCTTTGAAGATATGACAGGATGAGAACAAGTGTTGCTGATAAGTTCTAAAGCTAATTGAAGATGTCTTGAGGCTCCCATGCAAGTATTATACTAATTTCACTACCTAGCATATTGATGTAATGTAGACACATGCATGCTACGCTGTGCTATGTTGCATAGCGTAGCATAGTGTAGCTACCGATCTTGAAAGAAATGTTTCCTAAAAGCCAAAAATACCTATCTGAGGCCTCGTCAAGCAAGTAACTACAACCCTATCTTTCATGCTGAAAGGTCTTGGGACCTACTGAGTTCATCCTTGAGACACTTTGGTGTTTTTCATACTCACTATGCCGTGCTATGTTGTGCAGCGTAGCAGCCAATATGACATGCATCCTCATCTGATCTTGCAATACTTTGTCAAGAAAATTTTCTTGAAGCCTAAGGGAAGAGTGGGATAGTCAATCTTGGAGGACAAAGTATGATCAAGTGAAATCTTCTTGCTAAAACCACTTGGCATAGGGCCTTCATAAGTTTTGTCCTTGCTACTCTATGCTACACTGCATAGCGCAGCACAGCGTGGCACCTAGTTTGGCTTGGATTCTGACTCAATATTGCAAATGTTTGGTCATGGGATGTTAGTCGATGTGTTAGTAGAGTAAACCTATTTAATGGTTGAAGCATGAAAAAATGTGCTTACTTCATCAGAGCTGTCTGAGTAGGAGTATCAGTAGAGTGCATCCTTATTACGCTATGCTACATTACGTAGCACAGCACAGCGTAGCACTTAAGTGAAGAGGATATCTAACAAAATTTACCACATTTTTGCTATGTCATGTTGCTCATGCATCAAGAATGAAGTGTGGAAAAAATCCTGAAGAACTAAATTGTTGTCAATGTGTATCTTTGGTACTTTTTCAGTCTTCTCAAGGCTTGCTACGCTGTGTAGTGTAGTGTAGTGTAGCTGGCTCCTATAGTTAGAAAACTTGTTGAACTATTTAGCCCATCTTGAACACTTTCAGTAGCTCCTAGCATGGCCCCTGGGTAGACCATCAGTCGAGTCAAGCATCAAGCTAGGAAAGCTAGAGGGTGTAGCAGACCTATTAGCCCGTGCGATAGAAAACTTTCCAGACTGTATGGTCTACCCCTAGAGCCTCTTTCATGCAAACTAGCCTTATGGTTGGATGCCATGTTGACTGTGCTATGGAGGGCATTGTCTACATAGTCCAACGTGACACTAGACTTGTGAGAATCCTTGTCCACATTTCAAGATTGTTGAATCATGAGAGTCCCAAAATTTATAGTGTTTAAATTTTCATCGGTACGCATTGCCACACAACCTAACTTCGTTCACTGAGCCACAGTGATGTCTACCTCACCATCTCCTTTTGACATACAAGAGGGACCCTCATTAGGACCGCAAGAAAAACAAGCATCTCATACACCATTTATCCCCTTTGAGCCTTAAGTTCTAGCACAAACATCTTTTTGCTTGTTTAGCCCACCTATGACCACCATAACTCAACCTCTCCCTTCGATACCACAACCTATCACAAGGCCAAAAGTCCCTCAACCATAACTCTCATAACTTCTTCCTCAACCATCAACACAAGCACTATAGCCCATGGGGATGTCTCAAGGCTTGAATCAAGCTTTTCAAATGTTCCAAGGCCTTAACAAAGAGTTATGAAAACTTAAAGCCAACACAACTTAGATGGTCAAGCTTCTAGATTTCTACCAAGATGATATTGTAAGCCCAACAGTGCCTCAAATAACCTTTCCCTTAGGCTTACCTATTCCAAACTTCACCAAATACAATGATGAAAGGGATCCTAATGCACATCTAGTAACCTTCTAGTCTTTGTGCCTCTTTTAGCAAGCTTTGCCTCATATAGTATTATGGAATTTTCCCATGTCTCTCAAGGGTAAGGTTCTAGATTGGTATCAAATATTGCCTACAAAATCCATCTCTTCCACTAAGAACTTAAACTAGCACTATGGCCCACCAAGGCCTAAAATTGGCAACCTCATGGCCTACCAAGGCCTAAAACTAATGAACATAACCAACTCTTACTCTCATCCCTATACCAACATCATAGCTAGTCTACTTGATGGTATCATTTGCAAGTTTTACTTATTTTCATATACTTTACTTTACAATAATCATTACAACATATTTTTATAGCCTTGTCACATCTATCCTTTACTCATTTAAAACATAAAAATCTAGAGCTAACACATAGTCGTAGTCACATTCTGTGAAAACAATCAAAGAATACCAAAATGTCCATATGGCAATGGCCATAGGTACATCATACAATAACTAGAACATTACATAATGAATCCATGGGACGAAGCTCACTAAGTACATCATTATCAATTGCATCAACACCATCACATGAGGCTTACAAACAACAAACTAGATAAACCAAGTAAGCATTAGTAAACAATTATAGCTAGAGCACATGATCATTAAAACCACATATCCATCCATCAAACATGAAAAGTTTAAAATGTAATCCAAAAGCTCTTAGTTTGGATTTGAAATCTATTTATACATCACCAAGTTTTAAAAATTTAATGTTATGAAGGACTTTTACTTCGAATCATTTTGAAAATGGTAGATAGGACAATGGGAGAACATGTGAGAGAAAAGTTCCTTACAAGGCTGATGAAATCTACTTAGATGGTATAAATATAGGTATGCACAACATTCAAATACATGAACTCAAGAAAGCATCCCATGAAGCAGTAAAAAGAAAACTTAAATTTAAACTTATTTCTAGAACACATGCCTCACTAATGAGACCAGATGGGCATCCAGGGCCCTATTGTTATTATTGTCCCTTTTTGTAGAATAAAAGTACAAAAATGCAAAATGATTTCTTGCACTGGTGCTTGCTTGGGCCAATAGATGCTTGGAATGAATTTATATTGGAGGTGCTAAGGAAAGAGTTTCAATAATTATTATAAATCTCATAGTAGATCATGATCTACAAATGCAGTTATTTCAAAATCTAGTTCTCATTTTTTCTTTAAACATGTATTTTCCTACTATCAAGAAGCCCTATGTTTATGTAATTTGTACAAATTTCAATGAAGTCCTTGAATGATTCTTGTTTAGATTAAACATAATAAAAATAAAATAAAATAATACATTATGCTAAAGACCCTGTAGCCTCCTCCCATGTCATAGTACTAGCTATTTGTGCCTACTTGCCTATGACACCATTATCTCAAGCAGTAGAAACTTCTACCTATCACCATCATCCAATTCATCACCTCACTACAATGGCCTCCATGCCGACAATGCTACTGCAAGTGCTTACCCTTCGTCTTTTCTTACCTTTTACAAAGGCTAAAACCTTACATCATGCAACACTTTAATAAAATAATTTAAATTATTATAGGCCTTGTGGAGGCCGCATCAACCCTACAAAGGCCACGTAGGCCTGCAAGGGTTGGCGTAGCCCCACACAAGGCTAGACTAGCCCTTAGGGCTAATCGCCACTGCCAAATGTTGTCATCACCCATTGCTACAGCCCTTGAGGTCATGTAGACTCGTAATAGGAGTAGCTCATCTTGTGCCACTCCTAGTTCCATCCCTAACTAGCCACACTTTCATAGTTCTCCTTCCTAACTATTGATGCTACCTCATTTGGTTGTAGTTGTTTAACGTCATCCCTGCCTCATGAGTCATGAATTTCCCATGCAACCATTGCGATAGCCAAAAATACCACTATTTACTACCATTTCCTATTGTTCTAGAAACCCAGGCTCTCATTTCCATGATCATTAAACCCCTACGACCATGCAAAACCCTCACCTCTCCATGCCATATCCATGTTGGTTAGTGTAGAACTAGCTTGGATGCCACAACCTATCACCTCTCCATAGCATATCCATGTTGGTGAGCATGGAACTAGATTGAATGCCACAATCTAATGTGCTCCACACTCATCTATGTTGGTTAGCATGGAACAAATTTGGATGTCACACATCCATCATCACATCTTAGGGCTCTTCACCATCCATGGCTTGCATACTATTCCCCATGATCACTACATGCAACACAAACCCTCCACCACACTACCACTTGCCCCAACCTACATCCTATGCTCACCATGCTACTATGCGCTTATTTCCATTCACATGCTTGTAGTCATCTACACTTTCTCTCTTCTACTACCATCATGCAGCTAGCCCCACCCCCTCTACCAACTATAGTCATGCTGCAACCACTCCTTCCACCATCGCCACTCTACCTTTCCACTGCATGCTAAACCATAATCTATCTGAATCATCCTCCACTACCATAGCCCTTGTATACTATGTGTCCTATTGTTATCTCCATTTTCTGCAATCCACCATTGATCAATGTCATGGTGCACCATGGATCGCTTCCTAGTGCCATGGAAATCCTTTTTGTGTAGTCATCGAAAAAACCCTTACCACCCAGCATCCTTCTTTTGACTCACTGCCATGTGAGTTAGGCCACTACCACTACCATATCATTCAACCTGCGTTGTTTCCATGTGAGTCAACCAACCAGTCTTTCTAGAAAAGCATAGCAATGGGAGAAACTAGTACTATTTCCCTCTCAAAGACTACCTGCCTCTTGTTGAGTAGTTGGGCAACCACAATCACATGGCAGAAAGCCTTTAGCACCTGGTGGCAAAAAAAAAAATACACACACACACACACACACAAAAATATATAATAAATATCTTATTAAATATTTATTCAAATTCATGACATTTTTCCTTAATTCACTTAGTATCATATTTCTCTTTGATTTAACGAAAATTTACCTTGCCTTCACCTTGTTATTACCTTGTTTTATCAAGTTTTTAACTTGAATTGCTTCATAGTGACCCTGCCCATTGAAATAGGCTTCACAACATGGTCCATCAAGGCCTTAAATTAGCAATTCAATGTCCTTCTAAGGCCTAAAACTATAATCCCATGGCCAGCTAAGGCCTAAAACTAGCATTATAGCCCACCATGGCCTTAAACTAGCAAAATGCAACCTTATTTAACTACATTCTCCCATCATTTAACATCATTTAAACCTTGATTCACTTAATTTCACATCATTTTCTATCATTTGACATCAATAATGCCTTATTTGACCTTATTTAACACCATTTTATATGGTTTTTACCATGTTTTATCATTAGTTGGCACCATGTAGCCATGGCTTACCAAGGCCTTAAATTAGTAATTTAACAACCTGCCAAGTCCTAAAATTGGCAAAATGAGACCTTAATTAACCACACTAGGCCATATGTCACCCATTGTTATTTGACCTTTCTTGGCTTTTTCCACACTATGATTTAGCTTTATTTGACCTTATTTCATATCATTGCCTATCATTGTCATGTAATTTTGTGACATTTCACCTTATTTTCATCATTTTTACATCATTTAACCTTGTTTGACTACATTATTTCATCAATTGACAATATAAAATCCTTATTTAACCTTATTTGATAATGTTTTACATGGTTTTGTTATATCATTTGTTCTTTATTTGATCCCATTATCCATAATTTGACATTGTCTCACAATATTCATCTTATTCTATCCCTTATTACCTTTATTGATCATGTTTAACCTTTGTTTAGCCTCTGATTGATATTAAGTAATGGAGTTAGATCATATTTTGCCATCATTTTACACCATGTGAGCATGCCCTACTAAGGCCGTAAACTAGTAGCATGGCCTACCAAGGCCTTAAATTGGCAAAAGTGTAACAATGTGTAATCATGTTTGATCCTGCATCACTTTGTATTACTTTATAACCTTTTTTGACATTACTTGGATACTTGTGTGGCCTTTGTTGCAACATTTTATCTCATTTATGCATTATTACCATGGTATTTTGTAATTTTGTTAGCATTATTCTATTGATTCTTATCATTTTTTTACAGAGGTGTCACTTGATGCGCTTATGTTTTAATGTAGATTAAGCTAGGAGGATGAGGAAGCAAACTTGACTAACCTTAAAGCCTAAGTAAACCCCTCTAATTATGTTGTTGCACAAATTTGACCTTAAATATCCAAATTCTAAGACCTTGAAACCATTTTACTCTATAGTCATAATGCCCCAAAAAAGTACAATGACCATCAGCCTTGAAACTAAAAACATCATGAAGGGTCCCTTAGCTAAAATTCCCATCAAGACCATGATGATCAGGAGAAAACACATAGAACCAAGCTACTCACCAAAAATTAAGCCACTTCATAGCCACATCAAGCCCTTATGTAGTGATATTAAAGCCATCATATAGCCCTAATTATATCTAACACTCACATGTTTGCTTGTAGTTTTGTTTATCATTGTTGACAGGCTACAATGGATGATTGATGTTGACAACTTTGATGATCTATAAAAAGTGAGCCTATATAACATTTTTTGCATGATAGAGAAGCATTACCATGGCCTCTTGAGGCCTTAAATTAGAAACATGGCTTATTGAGGCCTTAAACCAACAACATGGCTTGCTGAGGCCTTAAACTGACACCATGGTCTGCTATGACCTTAAACTAGTACCACATCCTAATGGGGCCTTAATCTAGTACCATGGCTCACCAAAATATCAAACTGGCAACATTGATGGCCTAAGTAGGTTGGTTTTATCATTTTATGTAGCCTACATGCATTGTAATGTTATAACATGTTATATTTTCTTTGTTTTTTTGTCTTTTTGAAGTTGTATTTGTAGGATGAAGCCTAGGACCATTGCAAGCATGCCACTCATTACAATAGAAAGTCACCACGTGACCTCAATATGTAAGATTTGGTGAGTTTATCATGTTGTATCAAGAGTTCTTGCATCATTACTCTTTATCTATTGCCACTCCTTAAGACTAGAACCATGGCCTCATTATAGCTTTTCATACCCTGGAAAACAATGTTAACCTATTTTTTTCACTTATGCACTATAACCATATGATATCTCTTCATCATGCTCCATCCTCAAGTCCACTTGAATGTAACACAACTTATCCAATGGGAAAACCATCAAGTCCATAAAGCATAACACATCTCCTCTGATCAAAAAACCAAGTCCATTAAGTGTAACTCAACTCACTCAATAGGAAAACTATGTCAAACTAGCCATAGCAATGAAACCCAATGAATGCTTACCCCACAAAAGAGAAAAAAAGGGGGAAAGAAAATTGCCAAGGGGTTGAATGACCAATAAATTTTCAAAGCCCAAAGAAATCCTAGAGTGAAGTGATTGGGTCCTTAAACACATTTTGTCGAGTGATGAGCATCAAAGTGTCATGTTAATGGGCCCCCATTGACATGGCCTCATCAACAAGCCCCTGTCAATAGGGCCTCATTTACCTAGGTTTTCCCCATTGACAAGGCCATGTCAACGTAGTGTTTACTATGTTGATAGGGCCCCATCAAAGTAGCCCTAGCGAAAAAACTATAAATTTGAGCTCCCAACCGTCTTTATGGGCATCAACTTCATAATAGTAGCAAAGCGTTTTTAGTTTTTCTATTTGAAAGTTGGAATATTTTTCCTAAGTGCCCACAGTAAGAGTAATTGAGTGTACAAATATTTATTTGAGCATTGTTGTACCTAAGCACAACAATGTGTATGACAATAAAGATGAGCTTCTTGATAAACCTTATAGCATTTTGGATAGCCTAGATATTTCATTCACGCATTTAATGCTTTTAGTTATTTATTTATTATTTTCTAGTAATTAAGCTAATTATGTAATTAAGCAAGATAAGCTAGTTTGATTAAATACATAAGTACGATCACTTTAATTGTAAACACATATTTGCTTGGTAATCCGAACAACATTATTGTTTGGTGCACCTAGTAGCATAGCACTTGGTAATCCAAAAGTAGATACACGGGTTCAGGACATGTATGGAAAGTGGAATAGAATGCTTGTGTTAGGACTATTTAGAGATTAGTCAAATAGTCAAATTAAATTAGTTCTCAATTTACTTCATCTCTCTCTTTAAGTACCAAAACTATAAAACATAAAATGATAAAAATCATATGCCTTGATTACACTTAACCATATCATTGTGCATCACACGTGTAATTGGGAAAACAACAAATGACCATTTGGGGAAGGATCACTTTCTAGAAGACGAGTGCACTGAAAACTAGAGAGTCCATGGAATTTGACCAAATCGCACATGAGCACTCTATGATTTATATGGTTGGGCATAGGGGTACCTCTTCAGAGCTCATCATTCATGCCATTGCTAGTGAGTTTTTTTGTTAAAACATGCACTATCTAGGTTTAGTGGATATTATTAATATCATTGGATGAACCCCAAGGTCGATATCATTTCCAACTAATATAACTACAAAAGCACATTGATATTTTATTATTTTTAAAATGTCTTATTCTTGTAAGCAAAATGATACAAAACCATTGATTCCACTAAAGTGCAAAGTGATATATACTCATCTAGATGAGTTTGTACCTGATTTCTCCTTCATCCTATATCAAGATAAGCAACTATAATCGCATGATATGGAAGGCAACATTGTATTACCTTGTAATCGATCTATGTTTGAGATGCTTCTTCAAACTCTTAAGAAGTTAGGCATCTCAAATCTTCAAGAAGAATACATTGTGAATGGTTATGAAACTTGGGACTACCATCCCACTGACACACAATGTAGGTGAAATCGACATCAAGAGAGGCATTATGAGGATGGTAAGGGAAAATAGTTCACTAATCCCTTGTTCTTGTTGAACCAAGATGACAAGGAGGGTCCTGCCTTTGAGGATTCTCAGCATGAAGATTCTCTACCCTTTGCTACTAGTGATGAGGGTGTTGAAGCACTCCAAAAAATTTGAAGACATGCTTGCTTCACTAGCTCTTTTCGAATCATGCAGCGTTACAGTAGTTCTTTAGGAGATGGATGCTCTGATGTTCACACTATCTAGTTCGGCAAGTTTTCTAAGTCAAGGAGTCTTGCTACGCTACGCTACACCATGTAGCATAGAAAACTTCAGAAGACATTTGCAGAAGCATAGTGCTACACTATCCTATGACATGCAATGTAGCAAAAATCTAGGCAACCAGTCCCCTCACCCGAATTCAAGTCCTTCAGCAATGTCTCCTTTTGTCAGAAAGTAGTGAACTTGGCCAAAATCAGGTCATGTTTGTTGCTACGTTACACTAAGCTACAAGGCACAGCGAGGCATAGCAATTCTATGAAAGTAACAGAAGGAAACTTGAAGGGTAGGATCAGGAAGTTCACAAGCTTCATAGTGAAAAAGGCAAAGTCTGTAGATCGGTGACATTTTTTACGACTAAAGCCAGTTGCTATGCTATGATACGCTACATAGAATAGCATAGCGTGGAAAAAATGTGACAAACAGTTATCACACTTTAAAGGTTTCCAATGCATGTAGCAGGATACAATGCAAGTTTCTTGCTTCAAATTGGTGACTACACTACGTTGTGTAGCATAGCACAGCGTAACAAGATGCCACGCCACACCAAACATGCTACGCTACCAAGCATAGCAAAATGTGGAAAGTGGCTATGTGACATCAATAAACCTCACCTAATTGCACCGTTGCTCTAACAGTGCAATTACAATGTAGCAAGTTTGTAATTACAGCATGGCAGGCTCGCCCAATGGTCATGTAGGCACATGCAGCATAGACAGGTTAGCATAAGCCCAGGGCACGTGGCGTCCAAACTATACCTTTCACGTGTGGTCAACCCTAAATATCCCGATGACCGTTAAGGTTTGGGGTCTAGTTTTCTGAGCAATTTGGTCAGCTAACAATTTGGTTGGCTGATAAGCAAAAATTTAGCACTATAAACTTAAGCATTGTAAGCTTTCTGTTTGGCATTGTAAACTGTTAGCACTTTTAGTTGGCATCCTGTTCTACTCTTTTCTACCACCTTGGTAGTACTTCGCATTGTTAACGACTGAGTCCACATTCGAACACATAGTCATCTTTCTCTACACGTCTTGGTTACCCTCAGGATTTATACACTTCTTAGCGTTGTGCAATCGATTGTATCCATCTTGATAGAGCGAGGTCATAGCTTCAAAGCAGTGCATTTTTCTAACTGCATTTTACATTATCTCCTTTTTATTATTGCATTTTACACTGTTTCTTGTCTCTTTTACATTTAACCATTACTTTGTGCTATTAGTCTCATTTCCAAATCACATGTCGCAAAAGGTTATATTGACATCTACTAAGTCCCTATCTAATTGACCAGACCATTTAGGGCACCTTGTTTCTATCCCATCCAACATGGCCCTCCCGCAGAAATGGGGTTAAGACTATCAACAGCCAATGATCCATTGGCGTTTTTCCAGCTACCAACGTTTTCGGTCGCTACAAGTTTTCTAGCAGTAGAAGGAGGGCCTTTTGGTGCCTTTTCCATGTGTCACGGTAGTCCTATAAGCCTTCTGTACCTTGATATGCATTAGCATAAACTTGATACCCTTCGGTGGTTGTTTATGCATCGTATAGTGCAGATCGGTCACCTCGACGGTTCCTCAGGAACCCTACAAGACATGAAGCCTCTGATTGCCAGTTGACTTATTCATCTTACGGTAGTCTTGCATGCATTATGTACCCCATCATGCACTATTGTAAATGTGACACCCTTTTGTGGTTGTTTACACATCATGTGGTACAGATCGGTTGCCTCGATGGTTCCTCGGAAGCCCTGCAAGACATAAAGCCTTCTTGGTTGCTTGCCAACTTCTATGATCTTCTCAGTCGCAAAACTACTTAGCTTTCCAATTTTTCTTTTTTTTTTGTTTGCAAAATTTCCTAGCCTAGTAAAAATGGCTTTCGCAACCACTGCTTCTAATACCTTTAATGTTGAAGTTCCCATCACAGTTCAAGGCACCACTAGTGCCGAGCAACCATTGAACCTGATGCTGGAAACATGATGATCCCTCAGGATCCAAAATTGGGGTCCTAAGGACTTAGCCCAACAACATGAGTGCTATAACTTCATCTGTGCAAAGGTTTAGGCAAACCTTCCTTTGGATGTACATGAATTCAAGGGCAAACGTAGCTTTGAGTTCGCTTGCTGCAATGGGAAGGAGTTTGTTCCCACTCCCGGCACTTCCATACCTTTTACATAGACAAAATAAAGGCTGCTAGACCAGCTAATCCAGTTGGCTAGGCTTAGGGAACAACAAGACATAGCATCTAATTAGGATGATGCCTTCCATGATGGACAGGAGGAACTCAATTCTCAATTTTATGAGGGAGGTCAAACCAACCCTATTCTTGTCCCTCCTACCTAGTCCTTCTAGGCCAATCCGTTGTCTGTCATTGCTCCCTTTTTCATCATGCCTACACTCCTGCAGCCTACAACTACAACCACAATGGGTAGCCATGTCACCTTCCTAGCATATCAATGCCCTTATTCCCCTATTTCATTTGCAGCAACTATGCCTCCCCAAACCATTCATCAGCCCATTCCTGTAGCACATCACACACCAATCACGGCTACCCTGCTGCACGTTCATACTATACTTACTTTACAATCGTATGCAACTTCTATTTCAATTCCTACGTTCACATCAGTTCCACCCACTACGGCGGGCCTGGGCCCATCCATATGGTGGACCCCATTCACTTCTTTGCCTATTCCACAACCATCGTAGTTGTCTCATTATGTTTGCCCTCAGACCTAGCAAACTCTACAAACGGTACAACCCAAAATGAGGTTATGGTCTATTCTACCGGTGACATAAGCGACCTATCTAGTAGCAGAACCTGCGGTTGCTACTCTAATAGCACCACCTACTGGGTGGTGGAAAATGCAAGAAGCACCGGTCATGGCGGCTACCCCAACGGTACTGTAGATGGGTCATGCCGCGACCCTTGCTATTCCACAAATGGGGGCTACCTTGGTAGTTCCCCAACTACCCACATCATCATAGGGTTTGGATCAAGCATTCCAGCCCATCAGCTCAAAGCTGTTGGGTCTGACATGGTGGACTTTTACCAGGACGATCCCATCAATGCTGCAATCCCTGCTCTGACATTACCCCCAGGGATGTCCCTCCCACACTTCATGAAGTATGATGGGGAGGGAGATCCCAATGCACATCTTGTTACCTTTAGGTCTGAGTCTCTTCTATTGCAACAATGGATGCACATGATTATTCATGTCTTTGCTATGTCCCTAGCCGAGAGAGCCTTGGATTGGTACCGCGCTTTACCATGCTCATCTATTTCAACCCTAGAAGAGCTTCTAACCCAGTTCGTGATGTGCTTCAATTATAAGTTGAAGGTGGAAACCAAATTAGACTAGTTGATGAGTGTGAAGTAGGAGCCTTTGGAACCATTCCAGAAGTTCATCCAGCATTGGAGCGTAACCCTTAACAAAATTCACGAGCCCATCACGGAGGCCCACTTGTTGGCCATCTTTAAGAGTGTAGTGAATGACTTTATCAAGTCTAAACTGTACTACCTCACCCCTCGTACTCTTAGTCAAGACTTCGCTTAGACTAAGAGTATACAAGACGTGGCTGAGGCAAGCAAAGACCCAGCCTACATCACTTACAAAAACACCTTCACTAAGAAGGATAAGGGTAAGGCCCCAACAACCATAGTGGCCACTGTGGTGACTGAGGCCAAGCCTAGACCTAGTAACAATGGTAACAAGAATAATAAGAAACCGATCATACTCGTAGCTAACCCTATGCCCAAGGAGGGAAACATGCCGCAACCTCCAATTCCTGCACCTAAAACATTTGCACAACCCAAACTGAACTTTGAGCATAAAGATCACCCGAAGTACATCCCACTGCCTCTCAAGCCTTCAAAACTTCTGAAGCAGCTGTTGGTAATGGGGCACATCCAACACAAGCAAATGTCGAAATAAGGAATCAGGAGATATCAATGCTACTGAGAGCTCCTTAGGAACCCCTCTTTGGCCCTACCCAATGAGCCCCCAGTTCCTAAGGGTTTTAGGCTAGACAGGTTTTGTGACTATCACCAATAGTGTGGTCACAACATAGATTACTGTCTGGTGTTGCAGGATGACGTCCAAAGATTGATCGATCAAGGAAAACTGGTGTTGGATGAAAGCAAGCTAGTACATCCCAAAAACCAATCTATGCATGTCTACACAGACCCCCTCAATGCCAACAATGCCAGTTACGTCATCAACGCCATTGGTATTGACAGTGATCCTAGGCCATCCCAGTAGCCATTCATGATCCATATGCCTTAGCATAGTGCACCAATGTCCCTAGCGGCTAGCTGAAACTCACAACAGCCATTCATCTTGGGAATCCCTCCTCGGGCATCCGCCTCTGCTCCACCTTTTAGTGAAGTCACGCCACTCCACGCATTAACACTATTAGCTCCATTTATCATCAGGGGGCCAACTCCTTTAATATCCCCCCACCTTGCATAAGGTAACTGAAAAACCTTCTCGTCCTAAAAAATTTGAAGTGTGTTTCGTAGGTGAGACGTTGAGAGGGAATGTCACCTCTGGTACTTCCAAGCCTACATCTCCACCCCCTGCATCTACGCCCTCGTCACCAAAGACGAATGTCACTATAACCATATAGTCTGTGTCACCCTACCAAAAAGGGTTTGAACCTAGATCTGAAGTTGCCCCTCATTGGGAAATTCATCTTCTGGGATGAATAGAAGAGGAATGGTTAAGACCTCTTGGATGCCTTCACTTAGGTCAAGCAAGCTCTAAAATAGAAAAACACTACACTGAACTTGTACAACCTAATCATGATGTCTATCCCACACTCCAAGGCTCTAATTCACATGTTGACAGTGATTCCAATAAATGAAGACATGCCAGTAGAAGTGGAAGCAATCCACTCGATCATGCTCCCCTCCTCACCTATGAAACCAGAACTGTCTCAATTGACTTTTAGCGACGACTCCTTTAGGGAAGATCCCGAAATGGGTTAGGTGACTATGGCACCCCTATTCATCACAATTCAGGTTGGCCAATACCAGATTTAGAGAGTACACGTTGATGATGGGGCTGCGACAAACATCATCCCTTTCCCTATTGTGGACAAGTTGGGCTTGGTCGATCAGATCAAACCAACAGCAATGTCATGCCTAAGGTCATTCAATGGGCATGTGTCCTGGTGAAAGGCACAGTCCACATGGACTTTGTAGCAGGGGACTACTTCCCCACAAATGCAACATTCATCATGGTCGAGGAAATGCCTGGATTTAACCTAATCCTGGGGAGGTCATGGTTAGCGTCGCTTAGGGCTATCTCCTCACCTATACACTAGGAAATCCACTTACCATATGGAGGTAGGGGGGTGATGATCCATGGTGATGAGGTAGCAATGCAAGAAATCCACAACATAGACATGGAGCAGGGCTCAGAGGTTATAACCCCTAAGAATAAAGTGCCTATCTCCACACACGCTGACCATCTGGTAGAGGAATTGGCTCAACAAGCTAATTTCCAAAATAAAAATGCATGGGCTAAGTTGCCCTTCCAAGTGGGGGACAATCATGTGAACGAGGGCCTTGGCAAAACACCTCGGCCTTACATTCTACTCAACCCACAATGGGTCAAGAAGTAGCTACGCATAGCGTAGCAACCCCACTACTTCTTGCCTAGTTGCCATCCATTATACATTCACCGCCTTTTGCTTTATTAACGTACAATCCTTTTGGCATGCCTACAAAATGGCCTGAAATGGCCTAAAACTATACTATGTGATGTCCTGAAATGACCTAAAAGTAGCAATGGCCCAAAACGGCCTAAAACTAGCACAAAAGAGCGAAATTTTGGCATGACATTCAACACATACACAACGCATAAGTTAGCATGAAGTAAATTCATCTCTTTATTTCAAAACTGCTATCTTTCAGACAATGTTTGCAAAATTTTTTAGAGAAAATCTCAAGAAATTTCAAAAATTTCCCATGCTATCATGGGTTGTCTCTGCCTGCATTATTTTCGTCACCCACTTTTGCATCATCACCATTTGCATTGCCTTCCCCTATGTTGTCCTCTTCCAATTCTTCATTTCCTCCCTCTATGGGCCCTGTGCCCTCACCTAGAGCCTGCATCATAGGAGTGAAGTGGTCAGCTAGGGAAAAAAATGCAAGCTACAATAGAGCATGAGCACTAATATAGTAGATAGCAACTAACTTGAGAAGGGCTTGCGTTTGTCTCAAAGGGTATCCATTCTAAACCAAGCCCGTGATTTTGCCAGACCTCCTCTGCCGTGATGTCCATCCAATGCCTATTTCTTGGTTCAGCATTTGTAGTAGCTCTCTCCCTTTCAGCGGTGGTCCACCTTGGTGGTCTTGGAGAAAAGGAGATGGTTGTCCTGTAGTAAGGTCCACTTTCAGGTCAGGAAATTTCGTAACCTTTACCTACTCTTTGAACTTGGCATAGGCCTCAGAAGCATCAATGGAATTTACAAATGCTTTGTACGTAAACACCTCCACAACAATGTCCTTGTACAACTTATGATGGGTGGCATTTTCTAGTTTATACATGTGTTTGTGGTTTTTCTAGGACTACCCCGATTTGTAAACCTTGGCACTTAAATCTTTCAAATCTTGTCATTTCTAGGCTAGCAAGTCCATTTGCATCTACTATTCTATTATTTTGCAAGTGGCTTCAACGTTCTAACGCACAACTATCCAAAACTTGGCGTAGTCTATCACAGCTGTGTGCCAGTCCTCATTATTAGTGTCATGGGCTATGAGGAACTCATTCCTTAACTTAATATTGTCCACCTCGGTGCTCAGGTTGGCATCCCTTTACTCAGCTTTTTGGACTTGTTTCCATAGGTCCTCATTGATGAGCTTATACTCCCACAAGGAGCATGCCGAGTGAAAAATGTATTTGCAAGCCTTGTCATACACGTGATTAGACACCTCGATCACTTCATGTAGGAATGTAGGCATGACACCGACTTTCAAAGGCTGTGTTGGGTCCCATTTGAGCCGAGAGGCCACCATAACACAGAGAGCATAATAATCTCGTTAGCATAGCAAGATTAGCAAACTCATGAAATTCTAGCATAGCAACATGAGAGCACCTAACACTACTACTTACCCGCATCAAGGTCCACTTGCTGAAGGCAACCGATCATGTCGTCGACGATTCCCTACACGAATGTAAGCTTACCAGGGATCTCAGCCCATGATTCCGTATGAGTCAGAGTAGGTCTTATAGCATCAATAGTGGTGCTTGTTACCTAACTAAACATATCAACAATGGTCAAAATGGGCTGTGAAAAGGCAAATACATTTCCTAACTCACTAGCATCTAATTGCAGTCTCCTTTTTTGATGATGCAAGATGATGGCAGTAGCCTTGGTAGAGGTCCCTGCCAAGTTTGTACGAGCCTCTTCTTCATGTGCTAGTGCCTTTTCTTTTAGGAGACCAGCATCCTTTTTATTCAAGGGAGACTCCTATTCGTTAGTAGGAGGATTCTCCCTAATAACAAGATCCCCCGCCTTAGCGATAGGGGTTCATCCCTTCTTGACCGGGACCCTTTCTTCCAAGACTAGGGCCTTCGTGTCTTTATTCGTCGCCCCCATCTTAGGGGCTGACACCTCTTCGTAGCCTTCTTCTTCTTCTTCTTCTTCCTCTACTAGTCAAGAAACATGTTTGCATTAGTCCGAAGCAAGTTAGCTTAAAACAAGTGCTATGCTATGCTACTCTGCCTAGCATAGCATAGTGTGGTAGACAATAACAAGGTAGGCATTAAACAAAAGAGTTTACCAATGGGGGGTTATGTCCTATGTAGCTTAAGCCATAGTCTCTGCCCCTCTTCTTCCTCCACGCAAAGGGTTTCCTTAGCTAGAGGAGGCCTCTTTTGCTGCAACTTTTTGGGCACAGTCTCAGCTATGAGATGTTTCCCCTACAACATGCTAACGACTATAGTGGAGGGTGTCTCCCCTACACTGTCTGGGCCACAAATGTTGTGAGCTACCCGATCCTTAGTCATCATAGAGAATGACTCCCCAATTATTTCTGGGGGATCTGGGGCTCAGATGGTCCAGAGGGTCTGGCAGATCCACGATCTGGAAATTTGGTTGCGATTTTACGTGACCCAGGCTCCATTCTCTTGAACCACCAAAAAATCTACAAAATGCTTCAGATAGGCTATGTAAAAGGCATAATGTATATTGAAACAGGACTTTGATTTCTGATGGAGTCCCAAGATTTTGGTCTGCAAGCCTTACATAGAAACTTGGCCCAATTGTAACGGGCCCCCTCTTCCATGACGTCATGCATTATCCAAACCTGCTCAATCCCCAGGACCTTCCCTTGGGTAAGTAGCTAGGGGAATGCACAAGCATGGAAGATAGGGTAAATCTCCTTGGCAGGTCCATCTTTAAGCTTCTCCATGGGGAGCCCCTTTTGCTCCTTAGCAATCCCTAATCACTCTTGAATGTCCTTCTTTTGAAAGGTTAGCTCCTTCTTTCCTTTTGACCTTATGAGAGCGCAGTTGGTAGGGACACCAAACAGGTCCACAAATAGCTAGTCATTGATTTCAATGACCACCCGTACGCCCTGTATGCACATGTGGAAGCAGCCTGCCTTGTTAGAAAAGGAGTTAACCAGGGAGAGAATCTTAGCGGTAGGAATGCTTAGATTTGGGGCCAGGAATAGATCCATAAGTCTAGCCTTTTGGATGTTCTAGACCAAGGAGTCTAAGGTCACACCATCTATCCAGCATTGGCTCACATCTACTTCACTATATTTGAAGTAGATATTTGCCCCCTATATCTCGGCGGTTACCACTATCACCTCCTGGGGCTTCTTTGCCCCTATAACATTTTTTCGCAGAAATGTTTAGCATAAAAATGCAGAAAATCCAAAGATTGCAAAGAAACTTAAGCATGCAACACTTTCTGTTTGGCCTACTGGATCTGTATGGCAACAGGAATGGTGGAAGACTAACTAGAACTTGTTCAACCGTGATCGGTTTGAAGGGTTCTACCCACTCCTCATCTAGGCAACCAGACCCCTTACACTGATCGTAAGGAATGGAGAATATGTATGAGTAGGTGCGGTATTCACCCTTGCATTGATCAATCACACCCGCCCGCAGGTTCTCAACAAAAGAGAACTCTTGTAGGGCTATCTGTGCTGTAGCCAGCAAACCTGGTCGGTTGTGAACCCAATCCTTATTCATGTAGAACTTGGTAGCAAAAAAAAAAAACATAGTGTTAGCATTTGACCAATATGGCTAGCGTAACAGAAACATAGTGAAACAAGATTGCAGAACTCACTCGTTAGAATAGTAGATAGTTCCCTGTGGGTTCTGGAAGCATGTCACCATATAACATGCGAAGAATAATGTGTTGTAACGATGGTAGTTGTTGTACTTAGTCATATCCCAGATCCAGGCCAAACACCTTAACATCATGGGGCATTGACTAGATCCTTCTCCCTGCCTAATCATGATTGCCCCATCCGTTAGAATCCTCAAGATGCCCTCGCTTGCCCCAGGCAATATGACTTCGGTTATGAAGGCCGCCTCTTCCTCCTCTAGGTATGATCAAATGATCACACTGAAGTGATCGAGGAGGTATTGTAGGAACTCCTATGCTCCTGTCCTCAACCAGATCCCCCACTCCCCCACATGTATCTAGGGAGGAGGAACGTTAGCCATAGGTCTACCTGCATGACACAGGACCCCTGAAATTTCTAAGATAATCAAAATTGGCCTTAGCTCCATGTTGCATAATACAACAAGCAAGTGTTAGCATCATGTCTAAGTGCAATGCACACGAAACCTAGAAATACCTAGCAGTTCATGCAAATAGCGTAGCATAACCCTCTTCCCACACATAGCGTAGCGAGAACATGAAAGTGCTAGCGCAATGAAAATAGCCTAGCGTAGCAATAGAGGAATTAATCCTGATAGGGTGATTAACAATATGCTGCGTCAGAACATGTGTTGCACTATCGCATCACACATGGCCTAACCCTCCTCATGGTCCTACGTCATGCCATTCGAGAGCCAAGTAACTTAAACTGTCCAAACCCCTATGGTTATGACAACCGTGGTGGTGGTGGTTTAAGCGACCTTGCATACAATGATGGTGTAACGTTTATGCATCTACTGCAGCCGAAATGGCAATAGCAGCGATGCAAAGGTCAAAACAACGTGATGACAAAAAATAGAAATGACTAATACTAGGATATGAAATGAAAGCAGAGAACAACATAAGAAAAAACAAAATGATAACAAAATTGCGAAAAAGCTGAGAGAGCATAGTAGCCTACCAGGTCAGTGGCGTGTCCTTCTGCATCACGATGCACGCTTGTGTCATGCACCCTAGGGTTTTCTCTAGCTCCTCGACCTTTGCAAGTGCTAAATTCATATGTTCCTTCTTTGGAGCCATTGTCCTGCTTGCAAATTTTCCTTGTCGCAATGCAAAAAACCATCTTACTCGCTATTAGTACAATTTCTCTGTGCTCCAAAATCGCTTTGTACTCCAAATATGGACTCTGTGCTCTTACAGTGAGAATGACAATCTTACGAGGGTTTAATCCCTATTTATGGCCATAATGGTAAAAAGGGAAACTTGCCACCCTCTCTTTCCATTTAATGCAGAGTGCACCATACAGTGTAGCATGCTCGCCACGACATTGTAGCACTGTTAGCATTAAAACCTTTACATGCTACAAGCTAACTACTTGCTTTCTTAAGAAACGAAAAAATATATAATTTTCGTTATCGGTCCGGAAAGATCTTAAACTAGAAATCGTAGTGTAGTTGCACTTTTACCAATTTGAAAAGACCTTAAACTAGCATGTTTCGATCTGCTATACGTTTGTAGTCTGCAATGATGCTAAACTAACAGTTTCATGTTTTCACCTAGATAGTTTGACATTTCCTATTTTAGTAGCTCTGCATCTCTATGGCATAATGGTCTATTATGACTTTAAACTAGCAAAAATTTTAATCTTTACATCATACTTCGCTAGTTACATCTCGTCATTACTTTGCAAGTTTTCGTTATACACGATTGCTATCAATAGGTGCCTCTTAACCAAGCATTCATCTCATTTTGACAGGTTAAATAGAAAATGGAAATCCATCGTGATCTCTCCACACCTTTAGCCCTAGCAGGCCCACATGGCAAGCTCACGAGACAATTGAACCCCAACCTGATCGATTGGGCATCAACTATAGCTAGCACTATAGCGTTCTTAGAAACATCTCCAAAATGGCCGAAGCATCTGATTTGAACCCTAGATTTGGAGGTCTGGGATGTAACTGAGGACCCTCTCGTCAAGATGCCTGTGACCACATCCAAGGGAGAAGTAAGAACGTTAAACCTTAGCTCCCTCCTACATACGCAAACGCACGAAAGCGTAGCCAAAATTCTGCAAGATAACATTAAAGTCTTCGCATGGTCATACAGTGACATGTCGAGTTTAGATATGACATTAATACAACACGACATCGTCCTAGACCCGTGTACAAAGGTAGTCAAGCAAGGCTCGCAAAGTCAAACAAGAAATCACACTAGCTGTAAGGGATGAAATCACCAAGCTATACCAAACTGGTCTCATCTATGTAGTTGATTATTCGGAATGGGTGTCTAACATCGTCGTAGTTTCCAAGAAAATGGGAGGAATACGAATCTGCATAGACTTCTGGAATCTGAACAATGCAACGATCAAGGATGATTTCCCACTTCCAAGCATCAATCAACTCATTCACACTATGTCTGGTCATGCCCTACTATCCTTCATGGATGGCTTCTCCAACTACAACCAAATTCACATCAACCCAGAGCATTAGCTAACAACAACCTTCATGACCCCATGGGGGACCTTCTGTTACACCATGATGCCTTTTGGGCTCAAGAATGTTGGAGCAACCTACCAGTGAGCCATGACCTACATATTTAGTGACTACATCCTAGAAATGTTAAATGACTACGTGGATGATATAGTAGTCAAGTCCCAGGAGGCATCTAATCACCCATGCGATCTAGGGGTAGTTCTCAAGTATTGCCAAATGCATGATCTGTGTCTCAATCGTAAGAAGTGTGTATTTGGGGTAAGAACCGGATGCATGTTAGGTTTTGTGGTATCGAAGGCCGGAATATAGGTCGACCCTAACAAAGTCAAGGCCATCGTCAACCTGGCACTACCTACAAACCTTAAGGATCTACGTGGCTTGCAAGGTAGGGTACAATTCATCCGAAGGTTTATAGGAAAGTTGACTAACAAGTTACACCCCATGCAACATCTTCTAAAGAAAGGGATTAACTTCAAGTGGACAACCTAGTGTCAACAAGCCTTCGATGACTTGAAGGAAGAGCTCTTGCACCTCCCAACTATGCACCCGCCACAAAGGGACAAGTCTTTCTTTATCTACCTTGCCACATCCAACATGTCTATCATAGCACTACTATGTCAGAAACGAGATGACGGATTTGAGATACCAGTGTACTACTTGAGTCATGCATTAATAGTGCATGAGGTGAATTACAACAAAGTAGAGAGAAATTTCCTTGCCTTAGTGTTTGCATTAAAAAAGTGGAGGCACTATATATTTCACAATGTAGTTAACATCATTTGCAAAAGCAACATACTCCGAGCTATTACTAATAACCTGTATGGAAGCAACAGGATAGCTCGGTGGAAAGCGATAATAGAAGAGTTCAACCTACACTATGTAAGCCAATCGTTAACTAAGGGTCAAGCCATAACAATGCAACTTACGACCTCACATTTCGATGACCATGCAACCATAGATCCCAAATTTCCAGACGAGCATGTTGGAACTATCAACATCATCCCATCGCACCTAGAAGCTACTTTACACTTCGATGATGCTTCAACCATGCAAGGAGGTAGTGCAGGTGCTGTCATTATTTTTCCCTTTTGGGAAATGCACCTATTTTCCTATTGTTTTGAATTCCCCTACACCAACAATATGGCAGAGTATGAGGGGCTACTCAGAGGCCTCTCAGCTACCCAAACACTACGCATACAACACTTGACAATCTATGGTGATTCACAACTAGTTGTGAATCAAATCACCAAGGTCTATGCCTGCAAAGCTATGCACCTGCAACCCTACTGTGACTTAGCGAAAAGCATGCTTAAGAAATTTGCAACCACAGATGTGCAACACGTGCCATGCAATGAAAACACCATGGTAGACACCTTAGCCACCATTGCATTAAACATTCCACCACACTCGTTCACAAGTTTGCCAACTTAGATTATCGAATGTATTGAGCCTATCACTCAGATGGGACACATGGCCTCCATCAGTGCCATGGACACCTAGGAGTGGTACATGAACATTAAAGCCTACCTTCAACATAGTGAACCCCGAGGTGGACTGACATCTGTTCAGAGAGATGGGATCCGCAAGTGTGCCTGACAATATATGCTCATGAGAAATGATGCCCTATGCCGACACTCCTATGAAGGGATATTACTGGCATGCATGGGTGGGGAGCAAGTGCAAAATGTAGTTAATGAAGTGCATGAGGGGCTGTGTGGTGGACACATAGCACCCAGGTCTATGGCTACAAAAATTAGATGCCTAGGGTACTATTGGCCCCACATGGAGCGTGACTGCTTGTCCAAAGTCAAGACATGTGACATTTGCTAGAGATACACAAATCTCATACACATCTCACCTACAAACTTGCATCCAACACAAATCACGTGGCCTTTCTAATGATGGGGACTAGACCTCATAGGACCTATCATTCCTAAGTCCTCTTCAGGGCATAGCTTTATTATCACTACCATTGAGTATTTTACTAAGTGGGTGAAAGCTATTCCCCTGAGGAAGAAGACGTCTTAGCAGATCTGCCACTTCATCCTAGACAACATTGTGATAAGGTTTGGGCTTCCAATGACTATTGTAATCGACAATGGGCCAAAATTTAGTAGTATAGAAACTCGAACGTTTTGTAGCAATTTAGGCATCAAGCAATCATTCTCCTCCCCGTATTACCTGTAGGTGAAAAAATAAGCAGAGGCTACAAATAAGTCCATCATCAACTTACTAAAGTGGATGCTTAGTAATAGCAAGAGGTGATGGCATGAGAAAATCCTCTACATTCTATGGGCCTACAAGACAACATGCAGAACCACGACAAGTAAGACTTCTTACAGCCTTGTTTATGGATCTGAAGCTATGTTGCCTCTTGAGTTGTACATACCATCACTTTGGATGATCCTTTCGAATGTCATAAGAGAAGCCCAGAACAACGATTTGCAAATCATCGACATCGACTCGGTAGAGGAGGAGTGCGCACAAATGCTGAGATGCATAGAGCACTACTAGAGCAAGCAACAACAAAAGCATTGTGTAGACCCACATCGATGGCCAGTACAGAAGGGAGACCTCATCCTCAAGGTTGTCCATGAGCATGTGAGGAAATTCTCAGCCAACTGGGAAGGCCCTTACATGGTCACTAAAGCCTTTGGGAATGGAGCCTTCAAGTTGGCTGACATGGACGGTAATGAGTTCGCCAACCTGGTGAATCACTCATACCTCAAGCCGTACTACATCTGACGCATGAAGACATCAGAAACATCCTCAATGATGTTAAACTAGTAGCAACAAGCAACATCCGCAATGAAGTTAAACTAGTAGCAACAAGCACCATCAGCTACAACGTTAAACTGGCAGCAACAAGCAGTGTCCGCAATGATGTTAAACTAGCAGCAATAAGCAATGCCTACTATTAAGATAACCTGGCAATGATCATCTGCTATGATGTTAAACTGGTAGCAACAAGAAATGTTCACTACAAAGATAAACTGACAACGAACATCTGCTATGACATTAAACTAGCGACGATCATCTGCTACAACATAAAACTGGCACAGCTAGTCTGCTATGACTATAAACTAACACAGCATGTCTGGTATGATGTTAACCTGGCATGTACGGTCTACTAGGACCTTAAACTAGCACAACGGTCCACTGGGACCCTAAACCACCACAAAGTCTACCAAGACTAGGGCACGTGGCGTCCAAACTACACCTTTCACGTGTGGTCAACCCTAAATATCCTGATGACTGTTAAGGTTTGGGGTCTGGCTTTTTGAGCAGTCTGGTCGACTAACAATTTGGTTGGCTAACAAGCAAAAAGTTAGCACTATAACCTTAAGCATTGTAAGCTTTCTGTTTGGCATTGTAAACTGGTAGCGCTTTCAGTTGGCATCCTATTCTGCTCTTTTCTACCACCTTGGTAGCACTTCACATTGTTAACGACTGAGTCCACATTTGAACACATAGTCATCTTGCTCTACACGTCTTGGTTACTCTCGGGATTTCTACACTTCTCAGCATTGTGCAATCGATTGTATCCATCTTGATAGAGCGAGGTCATAGCTTCAAAGCAATGCATTTTTCTAATTGCATTTTACATTATCTCCTTTTCATTATTGCATTTTACACTGTTTCTTTTCTCTTTTATATTTAAGCATTACTTTGTGCTATTATTCTTGTTCTCAAATCACATGTTGCAAAAGGTTATATTGACACCGACTAAGTCCCTGTCTGATTGACCAGACCATTCAGGGTGCCCTATTTCCATCCCATCCAACATGGCCCTCACACGGAAATGGGGTTAAGACTATCAACAGCTGATGACCCATCGACATTTTTCCAACGATTGATGTTTTCAGTCGCTATAGGTGTGACCTTGAATCTATAGTCTACAATTCATAATTTAGGATTAGGGAAAGATGGTAGTTAATGAAAGAGATCAAACAAGCATCAAAATTATAGGAAATTTGATGAACATGGTTGTGCTAGCCAAGGGGGAATTGGCAAATTTCATGATGAAGGTAGTCCTCCTCCCACTTCCCCCTCTTTATCTACATTTTCTTCTTCTTCCTCTTCTGATTTTGAAAGAGATTGTAGTAGGAACAACCATGATGAAGGTGAGCATAGAAGCAATAATACTAATCACCATGCCCATAATAATCAAAGGGGTAATAGGGGACATCATTGGTGAAAATGAAATCATGATGATGATGAGCCTTAGTTAGCAACTCGAAGTATGCTTAACATTGTAGAGGTAGTTAAGATCCCAACTAGACATGTGAAGGATAGTTGGATCAAGTGCTTAGACATGAACAATATTCCAAGATTTGAGGGGGGATATAACTCTGATCTGTAGACACATTTACAATCTTTCCATGAGGCTTGTACCTTACAAAACATTGAAAATGATTAGCAAAACCTCAAACACTTCCTCAAGATATTTATCAAGGAAGCTAAAAGCTGGCATCGATTTTTAGAGCTAGAATCTATTTATAGATGGAGCATCATGTTGGAGCTATTCAATGATAAATATTAGATGTACTCTAGAGTGTTTAATCTAAGAAAGAAAATCCAAGGCCAGAAATAGGAAACACATGAACCCCTGGATGCCACCATTGGAAGATACTATTCTCTCTTACATTAATGCCCTGGCCATGGTTATTCTTAGAGGGAACAACTCAGCCACATCATAGATAGGCTTAGCATAGAAACTAGAAGAACTCTTGGCATTTATGCCGAAGGAAGATTGTCTAAACTAAGATCTCATTAGATACAAAGGCTAATAGAGTAGGTTGCAAAAGAAGAACGTGAGTTGCAAAAAAGGGAAAGTGTAGGAAAATGTAATAGGAACCATTCCATTAGAAAATAAGAGGTACAATTCTATGATGAGGAGGAGTCACCACTTGATGATGTGGTGAATCAAAAAACCTTGCCTATACAAAAATTAGTTTAAGATATTTGGCAAAGATCAACAAATTATGGGACTCTTTGGATGAAAAATTCCAAACTGCTATGAAGATTGCTAAAGAATCCAAAGAGAAAAATAGTGATCATAACTATAGTAGGTGGAAATAAGCTAAACGTATCTACCAAAGAGGTAAGGACAAAGTTTTTGTAGTAGAAGAAGTTATGGAGATAGACTCTAATGATGACATTGGTTGTGGCATTTTTCAATATGAACATCCTAAGGAATGTTGCCCTATGATGTCACACTTACAATAGTTTGGAATGTACACATTGAATCCTTGACTAGCACAAAGGCAAACACCTAGATGATTACCTTATCCTCAAGGTAATCCAAGATAGTTCCACTAGCAACAATAGGCTTACTATCCAAGTGGAGCTCCACCACAACCATATGAACAATATCAATAGTGGCACAAACCACAGTCATGGGGAATGCCACTACCAAGGTAACAATACCCTTATAGGCAACCAAATCCATACAGGTACTATGTTTAGCAATCCATCTTTCCAAGAAGTTGCACTAGCCACACATCATTTTAAAATCAATATTACCCTCTAGAGTATCATCAAAACCATTCACCATCTACTCAAGGGAAGAACCCATATTTTTACCATCCTCCATATCCATCTGCATACATCCCTTTTCCCTCAACCTAGTTACCTGCCATTCTATCCATGTAGGGAAAAATTCCTGCATAGCCATAGTAATAAAATGCTTAGAGGGATGTACATTCACAATTGTCTTTCTATCCAAGTTATTTAGATAATCATTCTAGGAAATGGTCATGTTTGTGATCCAACACTCCTTCTAAACCCTCACAACCGAATGTAGCTAGTTACCCTATATCTTTAGCAACCTCATCCTCCACATCAAATACATTCAAGTACCTTGCAAACCAAACACCACCTTATATTTGCATTGTGATGTTAACTCATGTTGTTTCTGATTGGATCAAGGCTGGTAATCTTCCCATGAAAAGATTTGACTTGGGAAGTCCATTGATTTACTTATATATTGCTAGACATGAGCCATGCAAGGCTCTTCTTAATTCTGGTTCTAGTGTCAATCTCATCTTCCATGACATGTAAAAGGCCTAGAACCTACCACCTCTCAAGAAGAGCAACATTCATTTAGAATTGGCAAATCAATCAACCACTATCCCTTTGGGATTAGTGAAGGACATTGTATCTATAGTTTGCAGGTGGTCCTATCTTGTCAATTTTCTAGTGATCAAGGTGGAAAATTGCAAAGGCTACTTCCCCATCATTATGGGAAGGGCATGGTTAAGCACAATAGATGCACATATGAGCATAAGGAACCTCTTCTTGTAAATATCTATGGAAAATGAATTTGGATGTTTAAAGAAGAAGTGTATTCCATGCATAATGTACAATGATAATGGGTGCAATTACATGCAAAAGATTTGGTCCATCAAGAGTACATTTATTATAGCATGAAATCAATGTGCACAAGAAAAAGATATTCAAAGGTGTCTATACACAATAGCCATGAAATAGAAGGGCACCCAATGGTTGAGAGCTAACTTTGATAGTAGCACATTATGCATGGAACCTATTAAAAGCCTAACATGTGCATATGTTAAAAGCATGGATGAACTTAAGCAAGTTCATTACCAACTCTCTGATAACAAAGATGATGATACCTATTTAGGAGAGTTGGAAATCCTTGGTAATTTCACGTAAGGACAAATATAGTTAAAAACTCTACTAGCTAACATGGAGTATGCATTTTTAAACAATGGTAAGCTAGTCATAATTAATGAAAATCTTGCTATTAAACAAAAATATAAGCTATTGTAGGTCATTAAAAAATGGTCAACAACCTTTGCTTGATCATATCTTGAATTGATTGGAATCGATCCAAGGATATGCTAGCATCACATTTACACCAACCTAGCCACGAAGCCAAGGAGGTAGCCACAGTGACAACTAAATCCCAAACTAAAGCAAATTGTCAAGGAGGAATTAAAACAACTCCTTAATGTGGGGTTCATCTATCCCATTGTGGATAGTGAGTGAATTAGCCAACTCATAATTGTGTCAAATAAAGATGGTAAGTGGCATGTCTACATCAAATTTAGGCTATTGAACATGATAATAGTTAAAGATCATTTTTCATTGCTATTTGTAGACCAAGTATTGAACACTATCTTTGAGCATTACTATTATAGCTTCTTGGATGGTTATAGTGGCTATAACTAGATCCAAATTGTGCTAGAAGATCAGACGAAGACAACATTCATGAGTTCTTGGGGGACTTTTGCATATTGTAAGATTCCATTTGGTCTATGAAATGCCCTTGCAACATTTCAATGTCTAGCCCTTAGTATTTTTCAACAACAAATTGGTAACAGGGTAGACATCCTTATGAATGACTTCTCTACCTATCGGGCTACATTTGAGTAAGCATTGGACTACCTTGAGTAGGTTCTAAAATGATGTGTTAAAATAAACCTTAGGCTTAATTTGTAGAAAAGTCAATTAATGATTTAGGAAGGCATAGTATTGGGGCATAGAATTACTCAGGCATGGATTAAGGTAGACCCTAAAAAGATAAGGGTCATCCAAGGAATCACATACCAACTAGAGATAGTTAAAGACATTTGATCATTCCTTAGACATATTGGATACTACTAGTGATTCATAGAGAATTTCTTTAAGATCATAAAGTTATTAGTTGAGCTTATAAAGAAAGATGTTCTATTTATCTAGACCAAGGAGTGTGAACATGCATTCCAACTACTAAAGGAGAAACTTGTAGAAACTCTAATTCTATTGGTACCAAACTAGTTCAAACCATTTCATATAATGATAGATGCATCTAATTATGCCTTGGAAGCCATGCATATGTAGTTGGATGATAAGAAAGATCCATATTACATCCATTGTAGGATCTGAAGCATTGTAAGTGTACCATTGAATTACATCACAACTGATAAAGAATTGATGGTAGTGGTGTATGCTCTTGAAAGTTTTAGGCACTATGTGCTTGGTTATAAAGTATTTGTGCACACAGACCATGGTGCCATTGACTTTCTAATGAAGAAGCTGATGATATGCCCTAGTATCATACTATGGCTTGTGATCTTGTAAAAACTTGATATCACAATGGTAGATCAGAAGAAATTGAGAATGTGGTCATTGACCACCTCTCTCAATTAATATGGGATAATAAAGAGAAGGAGAGTTCACTTTCTAATAAATTTCTAGATGAACTTCTCTTTATAAGAGTAATAAATGACCAAGTGCCTACTGAACCAAAATGGTATGATAACATCCTCACTTACCTTCTTACTCAGTAGATGCCACAAGGTCTAGACTTTAGGAAGAAGCAACACTTTCTTCATTGAGCAAAGTACTTCATGGAAATCAAGGGATATTGTTACAAGGTGTGTGCTAGTGGCCTAGTTCAATGGTGTGTCCTTGATATAGATCAGCTCCACATTCTCCAAGATACTCACGAAATCCCTTGCAGAGGCCACTATGTAGGGAGATGCATGATCATAAAAATCATAATTGTAGAATACTATTGGTCTACAATCTTCAGGGATGCTCACCAATTTTTTTGATCTTGTAAACGTTGTCAAAGAGATGGTGGGATGACCACATGAATGGAGGATTCTCAATAGTGGATTCAACCATTAGAGCCCTTTAACATATGGGGCATTAACTTCATGGTTCTCATCACACCCATGTCCAATGGAAAGGCATACATCATCATAGCAGTTAACTACTACATTAAATTGGCATAAGCAACATCACTCACAAATTGTACATCAACCGCTACTACTAGATTTGTATAAAAAAATGTTGTAAATACATTTGGGGTGCCATGTGCAGTGACTTTTAAGAATGGAACTCATTTTATAGGTGCCACTTTTCAAAAACTTATGCAATGCTTTGGGGTTGAACATAAATTAACAACATCCTATCACCTCCAAACCAATGGTTAAGTAGAGGTAACTAACCAGGAGATCACAAAAATCCTAAAAAAAAAACCATAAGAAAATATAAGAGAGATTGGAGCACAAAACTCAATGACATCCTATAGGCCTACCACTTAACATGAAAACTCCCTATTGGTTACTCTCCCTATGAGTTAGTGTATGGAAAACTTCCAATTCTCTTGATTCAATCTGAGCTCTGTACACTCTCAATAGCCTATGATTTGAATCTTGACCTAAGCCTAGCACAAAGAGAAAGATTGATCAACCTAAACATGCTAGAAAAAAATTGATTGATGGTCCTATCCTTGAATGAAGTACACAAGGCATTCAACAAGTAACAACATAACCTTAGAATATGGAAAGTGAAATTTCAATTGGGAGATAAGGTTCTTGTACCGTCCGAAATCGTCGGTCTCCAGCTGGAAGGAAACAGAGACCGGGGGATCACAGGACACGCACAGAAGACCCTACCTTCACTTGAGGGTGAGCTGGAATGAATGAAGGCAAAGTACCTTGGGTGGTCCACACGCGGATCAGACAAGGATTTCCCCGAACGTACACCGAAGTGCAATATGCTGGGTTATATGTGAACGGCGTAACAAGCGTAAAACAGGGCGTAAATAGTGTAACTGATGTGAACAGAGTGTAAACATAAATGAGCAAAAACAAAATACATGCAAAAACTAATGCAAACTATAAACAATTTTGGGAAGAAAATGTAACAGTGGCATTACCGAATGAGAGTACAATGCACCGGTCTAACATAGTTGTGACTGGAACACAAGGCGGACGAAAAGCCCTGGTGGATGCAGGGATGACTATGGGCTGGTTCACACTGTAGGCATAGTGTAGGGGCTGTATGCTCAGTGTACAGGGTTTTCCAGCGTAGACATTTTTTTTCTCTAGTTCTCAGCATCTCTACTCTCTGGTTTGCTCTTGAATTTTGCCAACTGACCTAGATCTCGTAAAAATTCGGGCTTTTATACAGGTTTTGACGTCAGACTCGGGTTGGGGGACACGTGGTGCGTTGACCGAGTGCAAAAGCCTAAAATTTACAAGTGTACAATATGTTATATTTGCTGGGCGTATACGCTGTATCAGGCGAGCATAGACTCTGGGCGTATACGCTAGATGTGCTAGGCGTATATGCTATAGATGCTAGGCGTATACGCTGATGCTTGTTGCCTTGTACCAAGTCTTGTTCTGCAGCGCTGTTCCATGCCGTCTTTAAGGATTTCATGCTGGGTGTATACATCGGTTGTACCTGCTGGGTGTACATGTCAGGCATGTATGATGGGTGTGTACGCTAGATGTCTACGCTGGGTGTATACGCTAAGAACGTTGGGCATATACGCTGGGAATGTCATGCGTATATGCTGTGGATGTGAACTTGAGCATATACGGTGGGCATATATGCTGAGACTGCATACTTGGACGTATACGCTGGGCGTATACGCTGACACTTCATACTTGGTAAAAATTATCTTAATCTCCGAAGTTGCCATGTGTGACACCAGATGTAGCTGTGGTCGTCTGTGGGTCCCAGAGACCTGCTTTGCGTTGGAGAAGTACTAAGCTCAAAATTTTGTGGTGTTTCATTGGCCCCTCATTGTTGATGCTTGGAGGAATCGACCCAAGAAGTGTCAACAAAGAAGTGCAAAACACTACAAGCAACTCGATAGAGACATTATCTGTTGCCACTTGACTAGACGTCATCGCACCGTGTTCAGTAGTACATGGGATTGAGAGACGTAAAATTTGTATCTAGCTGGGGAAATGGAGATTGTGGGGATTGGGAACTGGCCAAGAGATTGTACTTGGTAAAGGGGATGCTTTGGTGTGTGTTGTGCTGATCCTTGTCAATAGCCACTATTTAGCTGACTTGGAATCCAGACATGCGATGTGCGTTCTTTGGCAGAACAAGACTCTTGGTTAGTATTCAAGAGGATTTGTTGGCAAGACCAAAGCCACATGAGGACGTGTTGCATTCTTTGGAGGAACAAGGCCCTTGTTTGGTGTTTAGGGGGAGCCTGTTGGCGGAGAGCCAAAGCTATGCAACGAGATGCTCGTGATTGTTTTGGACATGAGTACTTGGCTCCAAGACAACTGCCTTCCCGCCTGGGGTTTATATGGAAAGTGCCAAGGGTCTTGACCTTTTTTTTTGGAAGAAAATGTTTTCATCTTGTACTCATGTTCAAGTGCTACATTGTGTGTTGCCATTGCTTAAAGGTGTTACAGTGTGCAACGGTATGTTCAGAGTTTTGAGTGTACTAGGTGTATCAGACGTGTGGCTAAGTAGAGTGCGTCAGTGAGTAGATAGGGAATGTACTGGGAAATGGGGATGTACTAGTGAACAGCTTGATTTAGTCTTGCCACGTGGGCTATGAACATTGCCTCATCTTGCTGCTTCTGATGAACTGTGTTCTTGTACGAATACCTCTGAGCATCATCCTACAAACACAACTCCAAGGAGACAAGAAAACCATTAGTGAATAAGCAAGCTTAGACTTAAATAGCAACTAATGGAATAAAGGTACTAGAAGAGATTTCAGGTAGCAATGTTGGTAGGATAGTTTGATGGCTGGCGATGCAGTGATTCTGATGGAGCTTGAATGTGGCTGCAGATTGAAGAACCAGAGATGGAGTTGCTAGTTTATAGTCTTAGCGGACTCTGGTGTATGCAACGGTGGCAATTTACTGTCATGCCGGACGGGTGCTAGTTTATCATCATTGCGGACACTGTGTGGTATCATTTTATCATCATGATGCCGAGACGAGCTATGGTATCAGTTTTAATTCATAATCTAGGACTGTTCTGTGGTATCAGTTTATAGTTGTGACCCCAGGACTCACACGTACCTCAGTCTGTTCATACGTAGAATGGATTCAAAAACGAGTGGTTGGTTGGATTTACAAACTCATTTCCTTCCATATCAGCTAACTTGAATGCTCCATTGTCGAATGCTTTAGTGAGCAAGTAAGGCCCTTCCCAGTTGGCTGAGAATTTATCCAGGTGCTCCTGAACGGCTTTAAGTACAAGGTCGCCTTCTTTGATAGGACGCCTATGAATGTCATGCCGATGTCCTTGCCATTGTTGTTTTTGGTACCATTCGATCTGATCAAGCACACATATGCATTCCTCCTCCACCGAGTCCAGGTCAATGATGCGCAAATCATTGTTTTGTCCTTCGTCGAGGAGTCTGGAAAGTGTGATCCTTAAAGATGGTACTTGCAATTCCGAAGGTAAAACAACTTCTGAACCATAAATAAGACTATATGGTGTTTTACCTGTTGAAGTTTGATGTGTAGTACGGTATGCCCACAATGTGTATACCAATTGTTCGTGCCATTTTCTCTTGCTTTGGGTAAGCATCCTTTTAAGTATTGTAATAATCATTTTGTTAGTGGCTTCTACTTGTCCATTGCTCTGAGGATAGTAAGGGGATGAAAACAAGTGTTTGATCCCTAAACTTTCACAAAACATTTTGGTCTCGACACTGCTAAATTGTGGCCCATTGTCAGTGATGATTATCATGGGGATGCCAAAGTGGGTTACAATGTTTTCGAGAATGAAATTGCATACGTGTTTAGATGTAGTTTTTTGAAGGGGATTAGCTTCTACCCAGTTCGTGAAATATTCTGTTGCAGTTATAATAAAACTATGCCCCGTAGAAGATGAGGGTGTTATTAGGCCGATGAGGTCCAACCCCCACTTTTGAAAGGGCCACGTGATTTGTGCCGTATGCAAATCATTTGGTGGGACATGGATTAGATTGCTATGTTTTTGGTAGGTAGTACATGTCTTGGCCTTGGAGATACAGTCATACTCCATGTGTGGCCAGTAGTAGCCTAAGTGTCTTATTTTTGTTGCCATGGCTTTTGGCGCTATGTGTCCTCCACATAGTCCGTCGTGTACTTGCTCAACGATGGTTTGGGCTTCGGCATTACCAAAGCATGTTAGCAGTATGCCTTTGTAGGATCAGCAGCATAGGGTGTCCTCTACTAGTGCGTATTACCTAGAACATTTTCATACCGCATCTTTTTGTGCATTCGTCAAGTGTTGCGGTGTTTCACCATGTAGAAGGTACTCTTTTATGTCATCATACCATTCTATCACGTGTGTTGTACTAACGGATGCTATTGGTAATGTATCAAGGGCATCGGTTATTGGTTCAGTACAACTGGTTACGAAGCTTGGCAATGTATGAAACATGTCAGGAGATATATTTAATGCTAGCATCGCTAGTGCATCTGCGATGGTATTATCGTTTCTAGAGACGTGTTGCACATCAATGTTTTCAAATCACTTCATCAAGTGTTTTGCCAAGTCACAGTATGGTTGTAAATGTTGGGCTTTACATGTATAAACATTTGTGACTTGGTTTATGACTAGTTGCAAGTCTCCTCTAACCACAAACTGTGTGATGTCTAAAGCCAGTGCTACTACAAGACCTCTAAGGAGACCTTCGTACTCTGCTATGTTATTGGTACAACGAAAGTAGGGTCTGATCTTCCCAGAGGGATACGTGATGACAGCGGCTGCACTTCCCCCTCGAGAGGTGGATGCTCCATCAAAGTTTAGAATGGCATCGTGGTCGTTGGGCACTATGTCTATTGCACTTATATTCTCATCCGGGAATTCCGGCTCTACTGTTGCTTGATCGTGCATTGGTGACGTGGCCATTTGATTTGCTATGGCTTGACCCTTAACTAATGATTGCGCTATGTAATGCAGGTCAAACTTGGATGTCATGGCTTTGCAACGGGCTATCCGACTTGTTTCGTAAATGTTCCCTGTGATGGCCCTGAGCACATTATCTTTGCAAACTATGTTAACTTGGTTACGGAAGAGGTAATGTCGCCATTTCCTTAAAGAAAAGACCAAAGCTAGGCATGACCTCTCTACGTCGTTATACCTTTTCTTGTGGGCAACTAATGCGTGGCTTAAATAATATACAGGGACTTTAGTTCCATCATCTTGTTTCTGGCAAAGCATAGACGCGATTGACGAATCTGAAGTAACGAGGTAGATGTAAAACGATCTATCGTTTTGAGGTGGATAAACCATGGGTAGTTAGGCAAGTGTCGTTTTAATATTATCGAATGCTTCTTGGCACTGTGAAGTCCATTCAAAATGGACGTTCTTGCGTAATAAGTGATTCATAGGTTTTAATTTGTCTGTTACCTTCTCTATCAAATGCCTAATAAACTGTAATCTACCTTGTAGACCTCGAAGTTCGGTAAGGTTGTCGAGTGGTTTCAGGTTTGTTATGGCCTTGACATTATCAGGGTCTACTCGTATCCCTGCTTTTGAGGCTATGAATCCAAGCATTTTCCATGTTAGGATGCCGAAGACACATTTCTTTGGGTTAAGCCTCAGTTCATACTTTAAACAATGCTTTAATACTAAGTCGAGATCTTGTACATGTTGTTCCGTTGTTATTGATTTAATCACAATGTCATCCACATAATTGTTGAGTGAGTGTAACATGTAATTGCTAAAGATAAATGTCATCGCCCTTTGATATGTGGCCCCAATGTTCTTGAGACCAAAGGGCATCATTGTGTAACAAAATGTTCCCCATGGGGTCATAAAGGTTGTCCGAAGCTAATGCTCTGGGTTGATGCGTATTTGATTGTATCCCGAGAAGCCATCCATAAAAGATAATAGTGCATGCCCAGCAGTCGAGTCAACAAGTTGATCGATGCAGGGTAGGGGAAAATCATCTTTTATGGCTGCTATGTTTAAATCTCGGAAGTCAATGTATAAGCGAATGCTTTTATTCTTCTTCGGGACAATGACCATGTTGGATACCCACTCGGCATAATGAATAGCCTAAATGAAACCAGCCTGATAAAGCTTCCTGATCTCATTGTGGACTTCCAATGCCACCTCGGGTTTAACCTTTCATGCCTTTTGTTTTACCAATCTCAATTTCGGATCAAGGATAATGTTGTGCTAGAAAATTCGAGGATCTAACGCAAGCATGTATGTGTAAGACCAAGCGAATGCCTTTATATTTTCCCTAAGCATGTCCTCAATGTTTTTGGCTAGTTTCGGTTTTAGTAATGTGCTTAATTTTAATATTTTAATTTCCCCATCGGGCATGGCGATGGGGGTTTTGGCCAATGGGTCTTCGGTGATATTTTTGGCTTCTATGTCGAGGGATTTTGTCATATCTTTGTAGTTGTCTATTGTTTGTTGTGTTGAGGCTATGACTGCATCGTCTGTTGATGAACTTAAGTGGATGAGGTTTATGTTGATATCCTTTGCAATTGTGCCATATGGTCCATCAATGATTAATGGTTCGGTTAAATGCTGGCAATCCATTAGGCTTGCTCCTTCCAATAAATAGAGAGCAGAATGAGCTAATGGGTATCTTTCCATGTTTTTTGATAATTTAAATTATGTGTACATGCTTGATGGTGGATTATTGTCACACCGGGACCCATGGTAGTTTAAGGCCGTACTGGGCCGTAAGTGGCAGTTTAAGGCAGTACCGGGCCATAACGGCAGTTTAAGGCCATACCGGGCCATAACGGAAGTTTAAGACCACACCGGGCCATAAGGGGTTCGTATGTATGGTAGTTTAGGGCCTTACCAGGCCATGATGACAATTTAAGGCCATACCGGGCCATAGCGGCAGTTAAAGGCCGTACCGGGCCATACGTTGTTTGTACCGGAATGTTCAATGTAAACATCTGAAATGGGGTTCACAGGGGAATCGAGATGGAGTAATTTTTGTTTTATATTAACTACATAATTTATTTTAATTATTGTTTGAGCAAATTTCGTCGAAAATAAGTAAAAAAGGCAAAAAAAGGCAAAAAGTAGCAAAACGGGAGGCGGCGGCATCAGCAGTGGTGGCAGCGACGGTAGAGTGCTATATAAAGGGGGGGCGTCATTTTTTACATTACATTCTGAGCATAAAAAAATGAGCATAAACTTCGAGCGTAAACTTCCCAGCGTAAGCGTAACCTGTGAAACCTCAGCGTAAGCGTAAACCTAAACCCTGAGCATAGACACCAATGACTAAACCCCAGTGTAGACGCAGAGCGTAGAGGTTTAGCGTAGACATAAAGAGTTTCAACCCTCATTGTAACCTGTCGATCCCAGCGTAGACACTGAGATGGACAAAGGCAAGGAAGTGGAAGGGCAGGGGAGGAAGGGTCCTCACTTGACCTTCGCAGAGGAGAGCGAAGCCATGCTGCAATGCCTACCTAGGCCAAGGATTCCATCATGGCCTGGATCGTCACGCAGGTAGGCTCTGATTCTATCTTTGTTGATTATTTTTGCTTGTGCATGTTTCGTAGCATAGGCAGTCGCGTAGAGGGCCTCGGCATATACGCCGAGCGTAAAGAGATAGCATAGGCGTAGACTGTCATGACGTAATTTTTTTTCAGTGGATAGCGTAAACACATTTTTCTTGCATGAAGCGTAGATAGTTTTATCAGCGTAAATTATAGCATAAATAAGTTTTCTATGCACGAATTTTTCTGTTTTATCAATGTAGATTTTCTGTTTCATCAGCGTAGATGGTCTACGCTGTTACGGTGTATACGCTGAGGGTTTCTACAGCGTATACGTTGAGCGTGAACAGTTAATTCTTTTCAAGTGTTGTATAGCATAGACCTATTTTCATGCAAAAGTTTTTTTGGCATAAACTTATTTGCCTAGGATTCGACGTAAACTGTTTATTCAGTGTCTAGCATAGACTATTTACGATGAAGGCTTCTATGGCGTATATGCTGAGGGTTTCTACCGTGTATACGCTGACCGTAAACGGTTTGGTTGATAGCGTAAATAGTTTGTTGTCAGTGTATACGCTGGGTTAGGTAGCATATACGTCGAACGTAAATAGTTCATTATCAGCGTATACGCCGAGTTAGGCAGCGTATACAGTTTTTGATAGCATATACGCCAGGATAAGAAGTGTATACGCTGAGCATAAACAGTTAGTAATTTTTCCTAAGTGTCGGTTTATGATGTGAACTTTTATTTTTCACGTTGTTTTGATGCATGGCTGATTTACGATGGCATCCTAGTTGCTTGCAAGGACACTATGCCTTTTCTCCTCATCATTGAGCTCGTTGGGGTGTTAACATGGTTTGGCCCCATTAAGGCTGATGAGCCTACCCCAGATCTAACTGTGGACAACAATGGGGTCTGGTTCAGAGAAGGTGCATGTGAATTTTTGGCCTTCATGTTGGACAACTTCGAAGTGGTTGTCTGGTCAAACCTGAGTGAACTGGTGGCACGGAGCATGCTTGAGGCCATGCTACCAGGAGCCGCGGAGGGTGTCATGGTCTTAATATAAGACATCGACGAGGGGTCGTTTGTGAATGAGGATGGTTCTTCCCGCAGGCCCAGGTCTACACGCTCATTAGCACGTGTGTGGGCACAATTGCCGCGAGGATAGGACTACCTCAATAACACTTTGTTCTTAGCTGCGTTCCCACATACACTATTCCAGAATCCCCTTGGCACAGTGTACTGGCTGGATAGGTAGGACCGTTTAAGTTTGTTGTTTCTTTTCATTGTTTGGTACTTGCTTCTGTTTTGACATCCATTCGTTTGTAGGCCTACAGTTAACCCAGACGAAACGTGCGTTGAGGATGATGGGCTTGCTCTAGCTCGTACCACTCTAGAGGCATTTATGGCAGGTCCCACCCTTCGTGGAGCTATATTAGCTCAAATGAAGGGTGCTATCGTTCACTTTCACAAGCAATTTTCTAGAGCGTTTGCGATGTGTCAAGCTCGTGGATGGTTGCATGAAGATTGGTCAGACAAGGGGCCAGTCTTCCCGCATGACTCTGGCTTAGGTAGCACTTCCAAGTCTACAACTAACGGTAAATGACAACATTTCCTAGTGTGCTAATGCGTTTGTTCAACCATCGGGAATTATACTGATATGATGATTCTGAATTGTATTTGCAGTTAATGTACCTCTTGGCAGGGACCCTATCAGAACGGGGCGAACTGAGACCACCCTATCAATGAAGTTTGGGGAGGTTAATAAGGCTTGAAAATGGTTGCGTACCCATGCCCCATCATTCATCATTCGTTGCCTGGACGATGTCAGCCTCATGGAGCTCTTTATGACCCCGAGCCCTAATGTATCAATAGCGGAGATGATCAGGATCGTTGATTCTTTCAATGAGTTTGTCTCCTACTACAGCACCCAGATTAAGGGTGTTAAGATCATTTTCCATCTGTCACCTAAATTATTTTTGAACTTATTTGGTGTACCGACAGATGGTATAAATGTAGCTTTAGACAGGGCTCATAAAAAGCTCCAAACGGTTCTTGAATTGGAGGATTGGCTAGGCGTGGCCAAGGGTGCCAAGGGATTCCCAATGCAAGGGAAATCAAAAGTTGAGGAGGTGAATGAGCTATATCCCCTGTTTAGGGTGCAAGTATTTCGAAAATCCTTGTCCTAGGTGTAGAGTCTTGGGGTTGAAGCTGTACGTATCATGTGAACTATCCTAGAAACTGGAGCGCACTATAATTGGGCCCAATTTTTGTTATCGGGCCTGCATAAGGAGATAGTGTGATTGTGCTCGAATGTTGAGGCACAGTCCCACTTCACCCTTGCCTTTTTTGCTAGTTACCTACGCCACTTAGCCGAGTTTCTGGTAGTTCGCGCAAACAACAAGTATGTTCTATGGGATCGGGGTCAACTATCCCGCTCGTGGATCAACCACTTATTTGAAGTTGCCGAGTCCCAAGACCCTCCTAAGGGAATTGATGAATCCGTGTCTATTACGATAGGGGGGTCATCAGGTACCTCTATTCATACTTGTGATAGTTTGGGATTAGAGCCAGATGATGTGTCTTTCACTGCAAGAAGAGCTGAGCGGGTTATCAAAGAAACCGTTGGCAGGCCAAATCGAAGCTGAAGAGACATGAACACTCAACTGAGGAAGTCTCGATTGTGAACGAGCCATGAGTGAAGTGCATACAATTCAAGATTCCTGGTAAGTAGACTTCACACACTTATTGCTTTATTGTTTTCATTTGGTTCATAATTTTTACTTTGATTGCTTACATGCCACTGATACCTTTAGACTTGACTCGAGAAGTGAGGAAGCAGGTGTTAGAGACTATTACTAAAGAGGAGGAGACTAACACAGAGAAAAATAGTCAAGAGGAAAATGTGGAGAAGGATCAAGGAGGAGGGATGGAAGAGTTGAAGGGAGACACCATAGAAACTGAGCCGTTGGATGACCAGGGTGGTGTCGATCAAATTTTTCGCAGCTTTCTTCAGGGAAAGCTGGACTTAGGCAATCCCCCAGAAGGTGACAAGGAGCATGGTATGTTTTCTTTTTATTTTAGTTTATGTTATATTGCCTCGTTAGTTGTCATTTCCATGGTATTTTATTTTCATATTTTCATTTCTTCTAGACGAAGGCAGTGAAACCAGGATAGTGCGGTTAGACGTACCCATGAAGATGGTTCCCCCTGAAAGGACCACGGAGGTTAGTTCATCCTACACCCGTGGGCCATTTACTTGGATAGAGATGCCAAGTAAGATGGATTTTGTGGCTGGAATCGCAAAAGAAGTAGTTAAACAAATTCAAGAGGCCCACCCTGAAATAGGTATAAATGTTTTGAATCGTTTGCAGTTTTAGAATTTCACACCCTATTTTTGTTGTCTTAATGTTTGATCTTTTCACATGCATAGGTTCCAAACAGAGGTGGGACCCTTCTAAGATCATCAGCATAGAGAGTTTACCCACACTATCCCCAGAAGTGGAGCAGGTGGCAAGACCTATTTATGAGGAAGTAGCAGAAGGTCTTGTTCACAACGCTAACTCACTGTGGACCTGTAGGCATTCCGTCGAACAGTTGTGGCTGTAGATTCAAGCAAAGGAAAAGGAGGTCTCCGAGTTGTCAGTTGAATGTGATGATCTTAAGGCTCGGTATGAGTTCGCCTTTGCCAAAGTAAGTGGTGATCGCTCTTGGCGGATCTTCGAGGTTACATATACCAGGTATTGGAATCTACTCAATCATCATGCATCACTAACATGTAGACTAGCAGAGTGTAAGGCCCAAATAGATCTCCTGAATCTCAACTATCAAGATTGGAAAGCTTTCGCTTCCAAGGTACGCAAGTGGGGTCAGGACGAAAATAACCACAAACATCATTAAAAGAAATTGTTAAAGGAAGTGTCCATCAAAAAACATCAACTTGAAATGTTTGTGGAGGGATTGGGTTTGCTCTCTACTTTTGATACTTTCGCCCAAAACACAACTATTGAGATGGAGTCACCTACAAGGGTGATTACAACCGCTTCTCGGGAGGTTTTAGTGTGTGAATTCCCTCTAAAGTGTCCTACCTAGTCAGTTGTTGACAAGGGGAAGGCCTTGGCAGATGTTGATCTAGGCCTTGATGGGATGGATTGGACGAGTGTCTCGGAAGAGGAAATCCTCTGTCGGCTGGAATTTGGCTTAGGGGGCTCCCCTGCGGTAAGCATTTTTTCATCATGTTCTTCGTTCATTGCCCATTGTTTGTAATTTCATCTTTCTTTTATTCTTACATTGATTATCTCTTTTGCATTTTCAGGATCAAGGTAGTGAGGATGTTTATGCCAGCGGGTCTAAAGGGGATGACCCTCCCATCCCAGATGCTTAGTTTTTAGTTTTTTATCATTTTGGGTTGTTATGCAACTACTCTGACTCAAATGTATACGGGAATTGTAAATTAAGATGAATGAAACTAGTTAACTCTTGTACTTGTATATTATTTCATGTATGAAAAACATTTTTTTGTTGATTTTGAGCTTAATTGTAAACATGACATGACAAAGTAAAATGTTTTGGATTTTTCTTTGTTTTATCTTCTTGAGAGTAATTCACGGATGTAATCCAAAATCAGAGTGTAATGATAAACAAAAGAGGAGAACAAAGCATAAGTGTGTGATCTAGTTTGAGGCCATTTCGGGCCACATTCACACTAGTTTAAGGCCATTTCGGGCCAGATGCGTAGTTTAAGGCCATTTCGGGCCATGTGTGTAGTTTAAGGCCGTTTCAGACCTCAGTTGTAAACAGGGAACATTGCGAATGACATGGGTGGATTTCTGGGTTGACCGACCATTTCTGATCGTGGCTAGTTTTATGTCATTGCGGACATGATAGTTTAACGTCATTCCAGACAGATCGTAGTTTAGCATCATTTCGGACAAATTTATGTTGTTATTATTTTAGCAAATTTTTAATTTTTTTTATTTTTACGTGAGGCGATGTGTCAGTGGGTATGATTTTGTATTCAGCGTCCCCTTCACTAATTACGTTGAATGGTAACTAAGCCCAAGGGACGTCTGATGGAATGGTTCCCACGTCAGTGTTTTGACTAGACTTCGTGAGTTCAACTTCGAAGCCTTGGTCGCTGTCCATGTGCGATGAAATAATGGGAGTGACCACTTCCCCATGGATGATGATTTCACCACCCTCATAGGGTAGGTTAATCTCTTGATGTATAGGGGAAGAAACGGCTCTCAGTTGGGCCAACCAGGATCTTCCTAATATCAAATTGAACCCTGGCATCTCATCGACAACCAGGAAGTCAGTGGATGTGGGGAACTGGTCTCCCGCTATGAAGTCTAAGGTTATCGTGCCTTTGACCAGTACACGTGACCCGCTGAATGACTTTAAACATGTTGTTGTCGTAGGTTTAATTAAGTCAGTAAACCCCAGTTGTTCAATGATGGGATAGGGTACAGCGTTTGTGGCCGCCCCATCGTCTACATGGACTCTGTGTATTTTGAACTGGTTTACTTGTATTGTTATGAACATGGGGATTGTCGTTGTCTCCCCCGTCTGCTTGTCTACTTTGATGTTATCATCATGGAAGCTCAAGGGTTTAGGGATGGCGCCGTGAGATGGATACATTACGGCATGAATGGCCAGTTCGCTTGGAGGCAAGTCCTCACTGACCGGGATGGACGTTAGCATGCATACAAGAGCTTCCCGATGAGTTTGGGATGTTAGGACTAAGTCATACAAGCTCAAAGAAGTGTTCTTTTGTTTCAGTGCTTAGGTGACTTCTGTTAAAGCCGTCGCAAAGTCTCTACTATTGGAGATGTTCTTGTCAGCAGCAATTGGGTCCATTGGGCCCAACAGCTTTATTTCGTGTTTTAGTGGCCTGTCATCCTTGCTTTGTGCTGTAGTTTTAGATGGTTCATATTTCTTTGATGACGGTTCATCCTGATTACCTGCATTTGACTGATCGTTAGTCGGCGACATGGGTATGGAATTGAGTGGAGTAGGTTTGGGTGGCCCCAGAGCCAATTGTTGGTGCTCTTTCTCCAAGCGTTCACGCGTAAGCCTATCAACCAAGCGTTCTTGCATATGGCGTGGAGGTGGAGCTGGTTTCGGGGCCTCAGATTGCCTTGGGATGTGCACCACATATGGAGATGGGCAGGGTTGCATTTGGTTAGTGGGAGGTGTTTGAGCCGAAGGCTGGCTTGGGACCATGACAACATAGGGACGAGGTTTGCCCTGCGCCTGTGTGGTAGAGGTTTGATGATTGTTAGGACTTTCGGGTGTCCTAACAACGTACGGGGTTGGTTTCGGTGGAGGCCGAGTGTGAGGGATTAGTGGCTTTAAGGGTATAGGTACGGTTGAAGGTATACGGACGACATAGGGCTGCTGGGGGACGCGTGGTGATTGGGGTGTGGGTGTGGTCACGGCAGGAGGAATTCGCACTATGAATGGCGTATGAGATGTTTCTTGTGTGTTTTGAGGGTAGATGGTGTTAATGTTACTTGCCTCGGAATCATCATTGAAGTGGATCGTGCTAATCATGTATGGGGCCTCTTGGGTGTTCAAGGGATCCTTGTACACCCCCATAGCCTGATACTGCGGCTAGACCGGGTTAGCCTCATCAAAAGTGATTTTTCCGTCATCGATCATCCGCTGGATATCCTGATTCAGGGTGAAGCAATAATCTGTTCCGTGCCCGTTGCATTGATGGTAGTCGCAGAAGCAATCCACCCTAAAGCCTTTGGGTACGAGCGGCTCATCTGGGGTTGCTAAGCTTGGGTTCTGTATGAGTTGGCAAAACCGTTCATGTCTTTGGATGGCCGCAGGGGATAACTGCTTGTGTGTCATCAGCCCAGCTTTTAGGAGCTCATCAAAGAGATGGGATGGTTTCATTGGTAGAGGCATGTATTGAGAGGGTTCTTTCCTCTCGAAATTGCGTGTACGGTTTGTTGGGTTCTGTGATGATGATGACTCCAGGGCTGTTGTGGGAGCGGGTTTATAGTAGTTAGTAGGGGTTGCGAGTGGTTTTTGTTGGGGTGTGATGTTCGTTTTTTGGGCTCCTGCTATCGCTGCTATAGTTGTTTTGGCTTTCTCTTTATCCTTTTTATTGTGTTGGTTTCTGAAGGCCAAGTATGCCAGGTTGTGGTTGTTTTGAGCCGCTTCCTCTATGTTTTTTATCTGCACAAATGCCTAATTAAGATCACATGCATTAAGGTAATATAATTTGGACTTGAAGAAATCGTTGACAGCCCCCTTGAAAATTGTAAATAGATAAGTTGGAGAGATTGGCTCGTGTAGCTCATTGAGAGCCGCACTCCATCTCTGAATAAACTTTTGTACAGGTTCAAGCGGTGCTTGCTTGACCTGCATGAGGCTGTCCAGTGTGTCCTCGGGTTTCAAGTTGTACTTGAACTGGGTTACAAAATGGCATAAAAGATCATCCAAGGAAAAGATAGAGTTCCTGGGCAGTGCTCGGTACCAGTCGAGTGCTCTCCCTGCGAGCGACATGGGGAATACTCGTAGTATGGAGTGGGGCCATGCCTGGAGCAACGCACACTCTAGTCTAAATGTTATGAGATGTGCATTGGGATCTGTCTCCCCGTTGTACTTGGTCAATGTGGGCAAGGAGACACCTTTAGGTAAGGTTAGAGGTGGAACTGAAGAGCTGATGGGGTCATCGTTGTAGAAATCCACTACCTTTAGCTCTCCGTAAGTGGCTGTTTTGAGGCGTTTCACCTTGTCAGTGAGCTCTTGCATTAGTTTTTTTGCGTCCACCTAGTCTTGGGTGCTCGGTGATGCTGCGGCTTGGGGTTGTGGTATGTTATACAAGTTAGATTATTGTATGGTGGGCTGAAAGGCCGACAGTTGCGCGGGTGGTGGTTGTGCTTGTGGAAAGGTTACGATGGGTTGCACTACAGATGGCACGTTGTAGGGAAAATGTTGTGGCTATTGTTGCTATAGCTGGGGCTATGCTTGGGGAATATTAGTTTGTGGGATTGTGTGGGGTGGTGCATGGTGATGGGGAATTTGGTGTGATGACACTCCCCTTGCTGGCCATTGTCCCGCCACGTTGTGCGTGGGGACTCCCTGTTGGGTCACGGTTGTTTGGGGAACTGTATGCGTTTGGATGTGCGGTATGAAGTGAGCGGATGTAGATGCCGGAATCACATGTGGCATCCCTATTACGTGAGGTGGGGACGTTACACCGNACAACGTGGCGGGACAATGGCCAGCAAGGGGAGTGTCATCACACCAAATTCCCCATCACCATGCACCACCCCACACAATCCCACAAACTAATATTCCCCAAGCATAGCCCCAGCTATAGCAACAATAGCCACAACATTTTCCCTACAACGTGCCATCTGTAGTGCAACCCATCGTAACCTTTCCACAAGCACANCCCTGTCTCAGGATGGAAAATGGGATTAACTTGTACTTGCGGGCTTAGGGTATGGTAGGAGTCTTCGTGCTCGGATTGAGCGGCGAAGTCATCCTCCTCCTTTGGCTAAGGCTCTAGTGCGGGCTGGTCCAACGAATGGTGCTTGTGGAGGAGGAGCTATGTTACGAGTTCCGAATATTGTTCAAGAATGGGGATTACATCGTATGGGGAAGGGGTGAACTCGTATCCTCCCCTGTAGAAGAGTTCGAACTGCCTCTTCACTTCCATTTCAGCTCCTTCAACGGCCAGGCCAGCTTGTATTTTAATACATATAAAATTATACTGATCCTGGGTGATTAGGTTGGAGGCTAGATCTCTCCCCTGTAACCTTAGGGATCGGCGGGACCCCACTGTGGGTTGCATTCCCTGGTGCTGTGCGATGGGCTATTGGACGGTTGTGATGTCCATGATGTCTATTATATGAGCCATCACGCTGGTAGTGTTCACAGGGTTCATGATGAATTGTTAAGGGGTATGATAGTCTGGAGTGAAATTGGCGTATTGCACAGTGTATAGCATATACGCTTCAGCTGATGGCGTATGACAGCGTATACAGCGTCTACGTTAGCGTAGGCGTTGAGCGTATACGAGTCTACGACGTAAGTGGCTCAGCGTATACGCCAGACAGTGTACAGCGTAAAGGTACAGCGTAAAAAAAGGTGCAACGTAAGCAAGACAGCGTAAGACAAGGGTCAACATAAAAGTGAGAAGCGTAAAACAATCTCGGCGTAAAACAGGTCACAGCGTAAACCAGTTGCAGCGTGAAAACAGGGGAGCATAAAAAATAAGGGAGTGTAAACTAGACTCAGCGTAAACAAGGTTCAGCGTAAACGAGGCTCAGTAAACAATGCAAGGGGTAAACAATGACAGCATAAACAATGCACAGCGTAAAAGCAAAGCTCAGAGTAAACAAGGCAGGGCGTAAACAATGCAAAGCGTAAACGATGCAGAGCATAAAAGAAAAGCTCAGCGTAAACAAGGCAGCGTATGATTTTCAGAGGGAATTTTTACAAGGGGGCGTAAATACTGAACAACGTAGACACTGGATAGTTACAGGCTAGGGTTTTAGGCTGGGTGGCGTAACCACTGAAGGGTTTCAGCAGGGAGCGGCGTGCAGTTGGCAGCGTAGACGCTTAACAGCGTAAACGCTGGAAAATTTACAGATAAGGTTTTAGGAGGCCCTCCTTCTAGTGCCAATTTCTGTACCGCTTGAAATCGTCGGTCTCCGGCTGGAAAGAAAATAGAGGTCACGGGATCGCAGGACGAGTACAGCAGTCCCTGCCTTCACCTAAGGGCAAGCTAGAATGCACGAAGGCAGAGTACCTTGGGTTGTCCTCACGCGGATCAGACAAGGATTTCCCCGCGCGTACGCCAAATGGTATACGCTGGGTTATGCGTAAACTGTGTGGCAAGCGTGAATTAAACGTAAACAGCGTAAAACAGATAGAAACAGAGCATGAGTGTAAACAGGCATAAGTAATGCGTGGGACAAATTGACATAAAACTGTAAAAGAACTTATGCAGCGAATGTAAACAATGGTATTACAGAGTCAAAGTACACTGCACCGGTCTAACGCAGTCGTGTGGGAACACAAGGCGGATGAAAAGCCCCGACGTATACAGGGATGACTCGGCTGGTCTGCAGGGCGAGCGGAACGTAGAGACTATATCTGCAGCATACAGGGCTTCTCAGCGTAAGAGGGTTTCAGCTCTTTTTCCGCAACGTAAATATTCTCTGGTGTGCTCCAGGATTTTGTCAACCGACCTTGGTGAAGTGGAAAATGAGGGTTTTTATATAGGTTGTTACGCTAGACTCGGGTTGGGTGACATGTGGCGCGTTGACCAGTGCACAATTTACAAATGTACAATATTACAAGTGTTGGGCGTATACGCTGGGCATATACGCCGTATCAGGTCAACGTATACGCTGGGCGTATATGCTAGATGTGCTGAGTGCGTGAACGTGGGTGAAGATGCTGAGGGCTGGGCGTATACGCCGGGCATATACACTACGGGTGCAGGGCGTATATGCTGGAGGATGTCCACTTGCTTCAATCCTTGCTCTTTCGTGTTATCTTCATGCTGTCATTGAGACTTCATCGTCGGGTGTGTGCATCTACAGTACTTGGGCGTACACGTTGGAGTGCCGGGCGTATACGCTGTAGAGTGGGCGTATACGTTGTAGGGGTCAGGTGTATACGCTGGGCATATACGCTGTAGATGTGAACTTGGGCGTATACACTGGTTGTATACATAGGCACAATGTACTTAATAAAAAAATAAGCATTTCAAGTCCCAACACTGCCACGTATGACTTCTTATGTAGCCGGGGTCATCCGTGAGTCTCAGGGTCCTTCTTGGTGTCAGGCAAGTACTAAGCTCCGAATTTTGTGGTGTTTCAGGTAGAGTGGATAAGTTTCTTGGTGGACCGACCATCTCTGATCATGGCTAGTTTTATGTCATTGCAGACATGATAGTTTAACGTCTTTCCGGACAAGGAGTGTTGTTTAATTTTAATCTTTTTGTTTGTTTATTATTATTATTTTTTGTGTTTTGGGTTTTGTTGTAGTTTAGTGTCATTTTGGACGTATTATAGTTTAATGTCTTTTCAGACTAGGAATGTTGATCTTATTTTAATTGTTCTTTTATTCTTTTTATGTTTATGTCCTGTGATTTATTAACTGGTATGATTTTGTATTCAGTGTTCCCTTCGCTGATCACGTTGAATGGTAATTCAGCCCAAGGGACGTCCGATGGAATGGCTTCTATGTTAGCGTTTTCAGGTGTCTCAGTGTTTGTCATGCTTTCTGTATTTGTTTTTGTATGAGGAGGTGTGCGTACAGCGTTCGACGTAGGCATTTCGGTTTTAGGAGGTTTTTGTCCCATGTTCGAAGGCTTACTGTTTATCGGTGGTTGCGGATTCTTATCGTTTCGGCTAGGCTTTTCGATCTCGACTTCCGAGCCCTAATCTATGTCCATATGTGATGAAATGATAGGGGTAGCTGCCTCCCCGTGTATGATGACCTCACCGCCCTCATAAGGTAGGTGAATTTCTTGGTGTATGGGGGAGGAGACAACTCTGAGTTGAGCCAACCAAGGTCTCCCTAATATTAGGTTGAACCCTAGCATCTCATTGACCACTAGGAAGTCGGCAGATGTAGGGAACTGGTCCCCCACTATGAAATCCAAGGTTATTGTCCCTTTTACCATTACGCGTAACCCACTGAATGATTTTAAACAATTAGTTGCGGTCGGTTTAATTAACTCAGTAAGCCCCATTTGTTCAATGATGGGGTACGGGGTACCACATTGGTTGCGGCTCCATCGTCTATGTGGACCCTATGTATTTTGAACTATTTCATGCATATTGTTATGAACATGGGGGTTGTTGTTATTTCCCCCATTTTTTTGTCCACTTTGATGTTGTCTTCATGAAAGCTTACAGGTTTAGGAGTAGTCCCATGAGGCGAATGCATCACCGCATGAATAGACGGTTCATTTGGGGATAAATCCTCACTTACCGGGATTGATGTCAACATACGTACTAAAGCTTCCCGATGTGTTTGGGACGTCAAAACCAAGTCTTATAGGCTTAGTGAAGTATTTTTCTATTTTAGTGCTTGGGTAACTTGTGTCAGAGCCATTGCAAAATCTCTACTATCAGGGACGTTTTTATCAGCAGTGATTGGGTCCATTGGACCCAACAGTTTTATTTCCCATTTTGCTAGTTTGTCATTCTTGCTCGGAATTTTCGTTTTATGCAGTTCTCATGTTTTAGATGATTCACCTTCGCTGTCCATGTTAGGTCGATCGTTGGACGACAACATGTGCATGGAATTAAGGGGAGTGGGCTTGGGTGGCCCCACAGCTAGCCGTTGGCGTTCCTTCTCCACAAGCTCACGTGTAAGCCTGTTTGCTAGGCGTTCTTGCGTGTTGCATGGGGGTGGAGTTGGCCTTAGAGCCTCGGGTTGCCCTGGGACCCTAACCACATATGGGGTTGGGCGGGGTTGCGGGTGGACAGTCGGATATGATGGGGCAGGAGGTTGACCAGGTATCCTGATGACGTACGGGGTTGGTTTTGGTGGTGGTTGGACCTCCGTTGTTACAAGGGCAGGTGGTACTCGGATTACGAAAGGAGTAGGTCGAGGGGTTGATGCATTTGAGGGGACAATGGGAGGGACATGTACTACATACGGTTTGTCCCTTGTCAAGGCGTTAGGTGTGGGTGTGGGCACAGTGGGGGGAATCTGAACTACGAACGACCTATTAGGTGTTTCTTGTTTACACTGGGGATAGACAGTGCTAATGTTGGTTGCTTCAGAAACATCATCAAGGTAGATAGTACTAATGACGTATGGTGCCTCACTGGTGTTCAGGGGGTCTTTGTACACCCCCATAGCTTGATTCTGCAGTTGGATTGGGTTGGCCTCATCAAAATTCATTTGGCCTTCATCGATCATCCGCTGGATATCCTGTTTCAAGGTGAAACAGTAGCCTGTACTGTGTTCGTTTCGTTGATGGTAGTCGTAAAAGTGATCCATTCTGAAACCTTTGGGTATGGGAGGCTCATTCGGCATTGCTAAACATGGGTTCTAAACGAGTTGGCAGAATCGGTCATGTCTCTGGATGGCCGCGGGGGACAACTGTTTATGTTTCATCAGCCCAGCCTTCAAGAGTTGATTGAAGAGCTGGGAAGGCTTCATTGGCAGAGGCATGTATTGCGAGGGTTCTTTCCTCTCAAAGTTTCACGTACGGTTCGTTGGGTTCTGTTGTGATGATGATTCTTGCGCGGTTGTGGGAGTTGGTTTGTTGTAGTCAGTAGGAGTTACTGGCGGTTTGTTTTGTTCTTGCATCCCTGCTATTGCCGCTATGGTGGCCTTAGCCTTCTCTTTATCCTTTTTAATGTGTTGATTTTTAAAGGCTAGGTATGCAAGGTCGTGGTTGTTTTGGGCCGCCTCTTCTATGTTTTTAATTTGTACAAATGCTTGATTAAGGTCACGCACGTTAAGGTAATACAGCTTAGATTTAAAGAAATCGTTGATGGCCCCTTTTAGAATAGTGAGTAGGTAAGTCTAGGCGATTGGCTCATGCAACTCATTGAGAGCGGCGCTCCACCTCTGGATAAATTTCTACATAGGTTCAAGCGATGCTTGCTTGACCTGTATGAGGCTGTCCAGTGTGGCCTCGGGTTTCAAGTTGTACTTGAACCTTGTCACGAACTGGTGTAATAAGTCTTCCAAGGAGAAGATGGAGTTCCTTGGCAGGGCCCGATACCAATCAAGTGCTCTCCCTGTGAGGGACATGGGGAACACTCGGAGAATGGAATGGGGCCATGCCTGGAGGAGTACGCATTCGAGCCTAAATGTTATCAAGTGTGCATTGGGATCTGTCTCCCCGTTGTATTTGGTTAGTGTTGGTAAGGGAACACCTTTGGGAAAGGTTAAAGGTGGGATAGATGAGATGATGGGGTCATCTTGGTAGAAATCCACTACCTTTAGCTCCCCATCGGCGACTGTTTTGAGGCATTTTACCTTGTCAGCTAATTCTTGCATCAATTTCTTTGCATCCGCCCAATCTTGGGCACTCGGTAACATGGAAACTTGAGGTTGTGCTATATTATATAGGTTAGACTGTTGGACGGTGGGTTGAAAGGCCAAAAGTTGTGCGGCCAGGGGTCGCACTTGTGGCACGTGATAGGGGAAAGGCTGTGGTTGCTATGGTGGTGGCTGTACTGGGGGAACGTTGGCTGGTTGAGCCATATGGGGTGGTACGTTATAGTGAGGAGGTTGATGTTGCTGCGGTTGAATGCCCATCATTACCCGTTGTGCAGCTATGTTTTGTGAAGGGACCCCCTGTTGGGTTATGGCGGTAGAAGGGGTTGTATGCATTTGGATGTGCGAGATGTAGTGAGCGGATGTGGATGCCGGTATCACATGTGGCATCCCTATCACTCGGGGTGGGAGTCTCACTCCCATGCTATCGTGAGGGGGCGGTGCTTGCATAGATGGGTCGGCTACTGCATCATGGATGATGGCAAGAGGAAGGGTGTNGGGCAAGATCTCTCCTCTACCAGGATGAAAGATGGGGTTGACCTGTGCTTGCGGGCTTAGAGTATGGTAAAAATCCTCTTGTTCAGATTAAGCAGCAAAGTCGTCCTCTTCCTCTAGTTGGGACTCTAGTGTAGGCTGATCCAACGTGTGGCTTCTTTGTAGGAGGATCTGTGTGATGAGCTCCGAATACTGCTCCGGAACTAGGATTACATCATACGGGGAAGGGGTGAACTCGTGTCCTCCCCTGTAAAATAGTTCGAACTGCCTCTTTACTTTCATTTTGGCTTGGTCAACAGCCAGGCCAGCTTGTATCTTAATACATATAAAGTTATACTAATCCTGAGTTATGATGTCGGAGGCCATGTCTCTCCCTTGCAACTTTAGGGACTGGTGGGGCCCCGCGGTTGGTTGTACTCCCGGGTGTTGCAGGACAGGCTGTTCGGTAGCCATGGCGTCCACGACATTAGTTGCTTGAGCTGTTGCAGCGGTGGTGTTCATGGGGTTCATGATGAATCGTTAAGGATATGACACGAGGTAGAGGAGCGAAATTAGTATACTTGGTACAACGTAAACTAAGGGATAAAGTGCAGTGTACACGCTTCAACGTTTAGCGTAAAGCATCAGCGTAGACAGCGTATACAGCGTAATGGGTGGAGCGTATGCGCTAGGCAGCGTATACAGCTTCGGCGTAAACAAAGTACAGCGTAAAACAGAACGCAGCATAAACAAGGCTCAGTGTAAGACTAGGCAAAGCGTAAACAGAATACAGCATAAATAATGCTCAGGGTACGATAAGGGATAGCGTAAATACTGAATAGCGTAGATGCTGGATAGTTAGCAGGATGCGTTTAGGCAAGGTTGCGTAGACGCTGGGGTTTTGTGCACAGTCCACGTGAAGTTGGCAGTGTATACGCTGAAAGACTTGTAGAGTTTGACACAAGGCAGCAAAAACGTTGAGGAGCGTAGATGCTGGTAGGCGTGCAGGCAAGGTTTCTAGACGAGGCTAGTGTTTCAGTAGAAAATGGCATGGTTGGCGGCGTCTACGCTCAGTAGCGTAGACGCTGAGAAGTTTAGGAGCGAGTGTTTTAGGAGACCCTCCTTCTAGCACCAATTTTTGTACCACCTGAAATCGTCGGTCACCTGCTGGAAGGAAACAAAGACCGTGGGATCGCAGGATGAGAACAGAAGACCCTGCCTTCGCCTAAGGGCGAGCTGGAATGCATGAAGGCAGAGTACCTTGGGTGGTCCACACGCGGATCAGACAAGGATTTACTCGCACGTATGCCAAAGCGCTATACGCTGGGTTATGCGTAAACGGCGTAAACGGCGTAAACAACGTAAAACAGATGCAAATGGAGCATAAGCGTAAATAGGCCTAAACAAAATGCATGGGCCAAATTGACGTAAAACTGTAAACAATCTTATGCAGCAAATGTAACGATGATATTACAGAATGAGAATATAGTGCACCGGTCTAACGCAGTTGCGGCGAAGCACAAGGCGGACGAAAAGCCCTGGTGGATTAGAGGGCGGCTGGGCTGGATTACGCTGTGGATGTGGCGTAGAGACTACACGGCGTACAGGTTTTCCAGCATAGGAGGGTTTTGAGCTCTGGTGCATAGTGTAATTGTCTCTGGTGCACTCTGGGATTTTTTTTTTGCCAACCGTCTGGAAAAGTGGGGTTTTTATACCGGTTGTTACGCTAGACTTGGGTTAGGAGACACGTGGCGCGTTGACCGGGTGCATACAATTTACAAATATACAACATATTACATCTGTCGGGCCTATACGCGCAGCATATACGCCACATCATGTCGGCGTATATGCTAGGCGTATACGCTGGACATGCTGGACGTGTGAACTTGGGTGGAGATGTCATAGACGCTGGGCGTACACGCCAACAATGGTTGGGCGTATAAGCTGATGGCTGCCGACTTGCTTCAATTCGTCCTCTTTGGTGTTGTCTCCATTCTGTCATTGAGACTCCATCGTTGGGCATGTGCATCTGTGGTGCCGAGCGAACAGAAGAGGTGTGTACACTGGGCATGTGGGCCGGATGTCTGCTGGGCGTATACGCTGGGAATGTCGGGCGTATACGCTGTTGATGCTGGGTGTATACGCTGGGCATATACGCTAGTACTGTACTTAGCGAAAAGTAAGCCTTTTGATTCCAGCAGTTGCAATGTGCGATGCCAAATGTAGCCGTGGCCGTTTGTGGGTCCCAGGGACCTACTTCTTGCTGGGGAAGCACGAAGCTTGAGATTTTGTGGTGTTTCATCACCCACACCACTCTTTATTATGTTTTTAGATGTTACTCCATCATGCTCAAGAGTGCTATGGATAGTCGTATGCTAGATGATAGGTAATAAGCGAGAGTAAACGATGTAGGTGATGTGTTGGGGATAAAAGGGGAGATGAGCTGTAAACAAAATGTTGTGATAGGGCATCATGACTAAGGGTGATCATGGCACTAGAGTGGCTTGCTCTTGAAAATTTTTACCTCTCATTAGAGTGCTTGTGATAGAGTCAATGTGAATTCATGGCTGGACTAGTTGCGAAATTGTAGTGTTGTTGGGTTGCTTGGGGACGTGCTATTTTCCTTTTACTCTTTTTTTTTTCTTTTTTTTTATTCTTTGATGTGAGGTAAGCCTACTTTTGGCTTTGCACATTGCTAAATGGTTACTATGAGGTCCTTTCCATTAAGTGAGTTTCATGTCACTAAATGGGCTTTGCTTTGGTGTTTGTAAAACTATGTCATGTATATACAATAGGTGTTTCCTCCCTAGGATGACTTTTGTTACCTCCACCTATGCTTTGATTGGCCAATAGAGGCTTCCCACAGGATGACTTATGTTACATCTACCTTGGGTTTTGTGATTTAAGTTTAAAAGAATTCCATGTGGTCACAACATGTGAATGTCCAAGAGTTTTCAATCTTTGCTATGAGGGAAATGAGAGGGTATTGGGATGTAGGAGTAGATGTGAGCAGGCTATAACAAGATAGTTGGGATTTGCTCTCTCGAGAGGTTTAGCTAGCCCAATCAAGCATCTTAGAGTAATGTGATGACTTGCTATTACGATGAGATGCATCTTTGCAAAAATGCTTGGGGCTTCATCCTGCAAACATAACTCCAAGAAGACAAGAAATCCAAACAATATATAAATGCAAATAGACTATAGAGGCTAGAATGTAAAAGGCCACATTAATAGCACAAGTCATGTAGATTGCATGTGCTCTATTCTAGAACTATAGTGTGCTTACTCATTTCATGTAGAAGGAGAGTTGTAGTATGCTTGCTCACTTACTTGTAGAAGGATGAAAAAAAGTTATTAACATGAACCTAATTTAAGGTCTTGTTAGACCATGCTATGATAGTTTATAGTCCTCGTGGATTGATCTATGCTAGTTTAATGTCTTAGTGGATGTGAGGTGCCATTTTAGAGTCATGGTGGACTACTATTTTAGAGTCATGGTGGACTACCAGTTTATAGTCTTAGCAAATGTGTTGTGCTAGTTTAACGTCATGACCCAAGGACAAGCTATGTTAGTTTATAGTCATAGTAGACCTCTATGCCAATTTAATGTTGTAGCAAACAAACTATGCTAATTTAACATTGTAGTAGATGAATTATGCTAGTTTAACATCATAGCAGATGAACTATGCTAGTTTAACATTGTAGCAAATGAATTCTTATCATTCTTCATTGATATGTGATGTTGCATGCTAGATGTCATATGAATTGAAGTGTGAATGGTTCACTAGATTTCCAAACTCACTTTCATCTCAATCAGCAAGCTTTAATGCTCTGTTGTCATAGGCCTTAGTGACTAGGAAAGACCATTCCCAATTGCCTAAGAATTTATCTGTAGGTTTGTCAATGGCCTTTAGGACTAGGTTCCATTTCTTGATCAAGTGCTGATGCTAGTTGTGATGATGCTTTTGCCATTGCTTTTATTGATACCATTCAATGTGATCAAGTGTATGCATGCACTCCTCCTCTCTTGAGTCAAGGTTTGTGGTTCTCAACTCATTATTCTAACCTTCATTAATGAAGTCCGAGAGGATTATCTAGAGTGATGGAACCTACAATTCAAGTGGTAAAACTACTTTAGATCTATAGATGAGGCTATAGGCATCATGCCTATTATTGTTTGATGCATCATGCAGTAGGCCCAAAGTGCATAGACTAGTTGCTCATGCCATTATCATTTGCTATTACTTAGCGTCTTCTTAAAGAGGTGGATGATAACTTTGTTGGTGGCCTTTGCTTGGCCATTTTCCTAAGGGTAGTATGGTGATGAAAAGGAGTGCTTGATGCTAAAGTGCTCACAAAAGGCTTTGGTTTTGATGCTGCTAAACTATGGTCTATTTTTTGTCACTATTATCATGGGCAAGCTGAAGTAGGTCACTATATTATCTAGAATCAACTTGCAAACCTACTATGATGTTGTCTTCCTAAGGGGAATAGCTTCAACCCACTTGGTGAAGTTTTTTGTTGTGGTTATTATGAAGCTATGCTGGATGGGGCACTTAGGCATTATGGGTCTGATGATGTCTAGGTCCCATCATTGGAACGATCACATGATTTACATTGTATGAAATTTAGTTGGTGGCACGTGCATTAAATTGATATGCTACTAACAAGTATCACACATTTTGACTTTCCAGACATAACTGCTCTCCATGTAAGGCTAATAGTAGCCTAGCCATCTAATTTTTGCTATCATTACCCTAGGTGCTATGTGACCTTCGCATAGTCCTTCAGGGACTTTCTCAATTATTTTTTTTGCTTCATTTTCACTTATGTAGGTTAGTAGTATTCCATTGTAGTATTTCAGACATAACATGTTATCACCTATGATAAAGTACTATTGTTAGCATTTGTGCATTGCATCCTTTTGAGTAGGGTTTAAGTGTTACGGAGGCTCACCTTGTAGAAGGCACACTTTCATGTCATCATTCCACTCTTTTGCATGCATGGTGCTAACTATGGATATGGATGCATCTTTGACGGTTTGCATGATAGGTGTAGTGCAATGTACCATTGAGGTTGAAAATGCATAAAAAATGCTAGGTGCTATGTTAGGGGCTAATTTTGTAAGTGCATTGGTGATGGCATTTTCACTTTGCGTAACATTTTGGACATCAGCACCTACGAAGTGTTGGAGTAAGTGTTTTGCCATATCGCAATAAGGCTATAAATTTTATGCTTTACAAGTGTAAAATTCTGTTACCTAATTGACCATTAGTTGTAAATCATCTCAAATCATTATGCATTGGATCCCTAGGTCACGTGTTGCAAGGATGCCTTGAAGGAGACCTTTGTACTTTGCCACATTGTTGGTGTAAGGAAATGAAAAAGGATATGTGAAGGGTTCGATCTCCCTAGAGGGAAACATGGAAATAGTAGCAATGCTACCCCCTCAAGAGGTTAAAGTTCCATCAAAATGCAAGAGTGCCTCATAGTCATTGGACAGTTGGCTAATATTGCTATCATGCTTGTCTAGGAATTTTGGATCCATGGTAGCTTGATCATCTACCGATGAAGCCATGAGTTGTGTGGCTATAGCTTAATCTTTCATTGAAGCTTGTACAAAATAATATAGGTCAAATTCCATAGTTATTTTTTTTCCACTATGCAATGCAACTGCTTTCATAGATATTTGTTGTTATAGCTTGGAGTATGTTGTTCTTGCAAATGATGTTAACTTGGCTACGAAAGAGGTAATGCCTCCACTACTTTAGTGAGAAGACATGGGTGAGGAAATACTTCTTCACATCATTGTATCTCATTTCACAAGCTACTAATGCATTGCTTAGATACTAGATTGGGACCTCTTCACCATCATCTTGCTTTTGGAAAAGTAGAGAAGAAATGGATGTGTTAGAAGTGGCAAGGTAGATGTAGAATGGCTTATCTTCTTATGGAGGGTGAACTATGGGAAGCTGTGCTGACTCTTGCTTAATGTTATCAAATGCTTATTGGCATTGAGCTATCCACTTGAAGTGGGCTCCTTTCTTGAGCAAATGTTTCATTTGTTATAACTTATTGGTTAACTGGGTGATAAACTTGCATATGAATTATAGTCTACTCTGCAAACCGCATAGCTCTTTAAGGTTAGTTGATGGTGCTAGATTGGTTATGGTCTTAACCTTAATAGGATCTACATGTATACCTACTTTAGATACTAAAAATCTGAGAATCCTATCCATCCTAACACCAAAAACACACTTTCTTGGGTTTAGCCTAAGCTTAGGTTTTAGGTAATGTTTAAGCACTAAGTCTAAGTCAGTTGCATGGTTGTGGGTCATTTTGAACCTAATTGCTATATCAACTACAAAGTCATTTAGAAAATTGAGCATGTAGTTGCTAAAGAGGTATGTCATTGCATGTTGATATGTTGCTCCTACATTCTTTAGTCCAAAAGGTATCATTATGTAGCAAAATGTATCACAAGGGGACATGAAGGTTGTACTGAGCTAGTGTTCAAGGTTGATCCTAATCTAGTTATAGCTTGAGAACCCATCCATGAATGATAGTATGGCATGTCCAAACTTGGTATCAATTAGTTGATTAATACTAGAAAATGGGAATTTGTCTTTGATGGTTGCCTTGTTTAGGTCCCAGAAGTCTATGCAAATACGTATACTTCTATTTTTCCTAGGCACAACTATGATGTTAGAGACCAATCTGCATAGCCAATAGCCTGAATGAAACAAGCTTTATAAAGCTTGGTGATCTTGTCACAAATTGTCAATGCCACCTTAGGTCTAACCTTGTGTGCTTTTTTCTTAATTGTTTGATGTAGGGATCAAGGATGATGTTGTGCTAGACTAGCTAGGGATCTAGGCTTAGCATGTCCTTGTATGACCATGTAAATGCTTTAATATTATCATTAAGCACTTTAGCAATGTCTTAAGCTTGTCAAGGTTCTAACGAGGAGCTTAGTTTTAGCATTCTCACCTCACCATTGTGTGTTGCCATAGTGATCTTAATAAGGTGATCTTCTATGACATCCCTTGCCTCTAGATTGAGAGCCTTAACTAGATGGTTGGGCTAGTTTAGTGGCACTTATATAGATGTTATGTATTCATTGTAGGCTATAGGCTTGAGGTGTAGGCAATGAGGGTCAAAGCATCTCCTAATGTTGCCATAAGGCCCCTTGAGGACCAAAGGTGAGAAGGTCTACTTTTGCATAGCCATGTCATGTTCTTACAAAAATAAACCAAAAAAATGTCAAGTGGCTCTTGTTTTAACAAAGTTAATAACCACAAATGGAAAAAGAAATGCATTGAAATTTACTTAAGTATGCATTGAAGTTGCTATGAAAGGTAAACATTTTTGTGTCAATTTTGGGCCTCAATAGGCCATATGCATGAAAATTTTAGGTCTTAATAGATTGTGGATGTGTTAAACATGCTATTTCAGGGAGGGTTGGTCATGCTCAGGGAGTGGAATTAACTTGGGTGTTTGTAGGTTAGTGAAAAATTATAGTTTTGGGCTAAGTATGGTTGACTATCCTCTCACCCAACTATGCTCTCTGAAACACCACAAAATTTCGAGCTTGGTACTTCTCCAGTAAGAAGTAGGTCCCTGGGACCCATGAACAACCACGGCTACATTTGGTGTCACACATTGCAACTTTGGGGATCAAAACGCTTAGTTTTCACAAAGTATGCAGTACCAGCGTATACGCCCAGCGTATATGCCCAGCATCAATAGCGTATACGCACAGCGTCAATAGTGTATACGCCTAGCGTATATGCCCAGCGTAGACATCCGACTTACACGCCTGACGTACACGCCTCCACATGTACGCTCGACGGGTACGACAAATTTTTACGCCTGACATGGAATCTCCAAAGACAGAATGAAGATAGCACCGAAGAGTAAGAATTGAAGCAATTCGGCAACCATCAGCGTACACGCCCGATGTATACGCCCAGCCATTGTTAGCGTATACGCTCAGCATGTATGCCCAGCGTCCATAACATCCCCACCCAAGTTCACATACACCCAGCACATCTAACGTATACACCCAGTGTGTACGCCAGTATGATGCAGCATATACGCCCAACAAATGTAATATGTTTCATATTTGTAAATTGTATGCACCCAGTCAACGTGCCACGTGTCTCCTAACCTGAGTCTAGCGTAACAACCGGTATAAAAATCCCACTTTTCCACTTCATCGAAGTCGATTGGCAAACGTCCCAGAGCATACCAGAGACATTTACGCTGCGCACCAGAGCTAAAACCCTCTTACACTGGAAAGCCCTGTATGCTGTGAACAGTCTCTACGCTCCGCCTACCGTGCGAACCAGCCAAGTCATCCCTGCATCCACCGGGGCTTTTCGTCCGCCTTGTGTTCCATCACAACTGCGTTAGATCGGTGCACTATACTTTGACTCTGTAATACAATTGTTTACAGTTTACGCTAATTTCTTACATGTGTTTCTATTTACGCTCATTTACATTTACGCCTCATTCACATCTGTTATGCTGTTTACACTCTCGTTTACACCCGTTACACCGTTTATGCATAACCCAGCGTGTAGCACTTCGGTATACGTTTGGGTAAATCCTTGTCTGATCTGCGTGCAGACCACCCAAGGTACTCTACCTTCGTGCATTTCAGCTCGTCCTCAGTTGAAGGTAGGGTCTTCTGTGTGTGCCCTGTGATCCCACGGTCTCTGTTCCCTTCCAGCCGGAGACCGACGATTTCAGGAGGTATAGAAATTGGCGCTAGAAGGAGGGCCTCCACCTAAAACCTTGCCTGTACGCTCCCTAGTGTCTACGCTCATTAGTATTTTCGCTACCCTGTTCCAAACACTCTGCAAGTCTTTCAGTGTATACGCTGCCAACTTCACGTGGACTCTGTCCACAGAAACCCTGGCGTCTGCGCAACCTGGTCTGAAAACTCTGCCTACAAACTATTCAGCGTCTACACTGCTCAGTGTTTACGTTGTCCCTGTTAAAGCTTAACCATAAAACCATACGCTCCATTCTCTACACTGTCTTGTTTTACGCTACACTCTGTTTTATGCTGCACTCTATTTTATGCTATGCTCTGTCTTACGCTGTGCCTTGTTTTATTCTGTACTCTGTTTTACGCCGAAGCTGTATACGCCCCCTAGCGTATACGCCGCACTGCTTACGCTGTATACGCTGTCTACGCTGATGCTATACGCTGAACATTGAAGCATATACACTACGCTTTGCCACTCAATTTACACTGTACTAAACTAATTTCGCTCCTCTACCCCGTGTCATACCTTCAACCAATCACCATGAACCCCGTGAACACCACCGCTACGACTACCCAGGTCACTAACATCCTGGATACCATGGCTGTCCAACAGCCTGTCGTGCAACACCCAGGGGTACAACCCACAGCAGGGCACCGCCGATCCTTAAGGTTGCAAGGGAGAGACCTGGCCTCTAACATTATAACCCAGGATCAATATAATTTCATATGTATTAAGATACAAGCTGGCCTGGCTGTAGACCGAGCCGAAGCAGAGGTAAAGAGGCAGTTTGAACTCTTTTATAGGGGTGGACGTGAGTTCATCCCTTCCCCGTATGACGTAATCCCTATTCCAGAGCAGTATTTGGAGCTCGTTACACAAATCCTCTTGCGAAGGAGCCACTCATTGGATCAACCTGCGCTAGAGCCTCAACTAGAGGAAGAGGACGAATTTGCTACACAATCCGAACAAGAGGATTCTTACGACACTCTGAGCCCACAAGCACACTTTAACCGCATTTTTCATCCCGGTATAGGAAAGATCATGCCCCTCCAACCCCTTAGAATCACCCACACACAAATGCCTCTGCCGCAAACATTCTCATTTGCTCATGTGCCACCTCTGACTGACCCGTAATTCAGCACACTCCCTCTCGCTATCATCCCCGATGTAGCAGCTAGCCCATTTTCACAAGCACCGCCCCCTCACGATAGCATGGGAGTGACATTCCCACACCGAGTGATAGGGATGCTTTACGTGATACCGGCATCCACATCCGCTCACTACATCCCACACATTCAAACGCATGCAGCCCCGTCTACCACCGTAACCCAATAGGGGGTCCATCCACAAAACGTGGCTGGACAACGGGCAGTGATGGGCACTCAACCACAGCAACATCAACCTCCTCACTATAACATACCACCCCATATGGTTCAACTGGCCAATGTTCTCCCAGTACAACTGCAACCACAGCCTTTCCCCTATCATGTGCCACAAGTACAACCCCCGACCGCACAACTCTTTGCCTTTCAACCGACCGTCCAATAGTCTAACCCGTACAATATACCACAACCTCAAGCTGCCATGTTACCGAGTGCCCAAGATTGGGTAGATGCCAAAAAACTAATGCAAGAATTGACTGACGAGGTGAAACGCCTCAAAACAGCCACCGATGGGGAATTGAAGGTAGTGGACTTCTACCAAGATGACCCCATCAGCTCTTCTATCCCACCCTTAACCTTGCCCAAAGGCATCTCCTTACCAACACTAACCAAGTATAATAGGGAGACAGACCCCAATGCACATCTCATAATGTTTAGGCTAGAATACGCGCTACTCCAAGCATGGCCCTATGCCATTCTCCGAGTGTTCCCCATGTCCCTCGTAGGGAGAGCACTTGATTGGTATCGGGCCCAGCCGAGGAATTCCATCTCCTCCTTGGAGGAATTGTTACACCAGTTCGTGACTCAGTTCAAGTACAACTTCAAACCTGAGGCCACCCTGGACAGCCTCATACAGGTCAAGCAAGCATCGCTTGAACCTGTAAAAAAATTTATTCAGAGGTGGAGTGCCACCCTTAACGAGTTGCATGATCCAATCTCCCAGACCTACCTGCTTACTATTCTAAAAGGGGCCGTTAACGATTTCTTTAAATCCAAGCTATACTAACTTAATGCGCGTAATCTAAACCAAGCATTTGTAGAAATTAAAAACATAGAAGAAGCAGCCCAAAACAACCATGACCCTGCATACCTAGCCTTTAAGAATCAACACACCAAAAAAGATAAAGAGAAGGCTAAGGTAACTATAGCAGCGATAGCGGGGGCGCAACAACAAAACAAACCGCCCGTAACCCCTACTAACTACAATAAACCAACTCCCACAACCGCGCAAGAATCATCATCGCAATAGAACCCAACAAACTGTACGTGAAATTTCGAGAGGAAAGAACCCTCTCAATACACGCCTCTACCAATGAAGCCATCCCAGCTCTTCGATCAACTCTTGAAGGATGGGCTAATGAAACATAAATAGTTATCCCCTACGGCCATTCAGAGACATGACCAATTCTGTCAACTCGTGCAGAACCCAAGCCTAGCAACACCGGATGAGCCTCCCGTACCCAAAGGTTTTAGAATGGATCACTTTTGTGATTACCATCAACACAACAGGCACGGTATGGATTACTGTTTCACCTTGAAGCAGGATATTCAGCAAATGATCGATGAAGGCCAAATCACTTTTGATGCGGCCAACCCAATCCAACCGAAGAATCAAGCCATGGGGGTGTATAAAGATCCCTTGAACACCAAAGAGGTGTCGTACATCATCAATACAATATGCTTCGATGATGATTCCGAGATACTCAACATCAACACTATCTATCCCAAACATAAATAGGAAACACCTAGTAGGCCATTCATAGTTCAGATTCCTCCAGCTGTGTCCACGCCCGTGCCTCAACCACCACATGCCCTGCAGAAACCATACGTCGTCTGAGTACCCTCGGCCATACCCAAATCCAACATCATGACGCATAAAAAACCATACATAGTGTGTGTCCCTCCTGCCATGCCCTCAAATGCACCAACCCCTCATACTCGGCCTACCCCTTACGTAGTCCGAGTACCGCCTGTGGTCGCAACAGCGGAGGTCCAACATCTACCAAAACCAACCCACTATGTCGTTAGGATACTCAAAAATCCTAATGATTACCGAGCTTCCGCCTCACGAGCGCAAGGCAACCCTAGCCCCTACATCATTAGGGTCCCTAGCCAGCCTTCTAACCAATCACATTCGATGGTACAACCGCAACCCCACCCAGCTCCATATGTGGTAAAAATCCTAGGGCAACTCGAGGTGCCAAGACCAGTCCCACCTCCATGCCACACACGAGAACGCCTAGCAGACAGGCTTACATGTGAACGTGTGGAGAAGGAGCGCCAACGGTTAGCTCTGGGACCATCCAAGCCCATTGCACTTAACTCTGTGCCTATGTTGTCACCTAACAACCAACCAGATGCAGGTAACGAAGGTGAATCATCTGAAAAACATGAACCACATAAAATGACAGTTCTGAACAAGAATGACAAATCGACAAAATGTGAAATAAAACTGTTGGGCCCAATGGACCCAATCATCACTGATAAAAACATCCCCAACAGTGGAGACTTCGCAATGGCCTTGACACAAGTCACCTAAGCACTGAAACAAAAGAACACTTCACTAAGCTTGTACGACTTGGTTCTAACATCCCAAACACATCGGGAAGCTTTGGTACATATGTTGATGTCAATCCCAGTAAGCAAGGATTTGCCCCCAAATGAATCCTCCATTCATGAGGTGATGTACTCACCTCACGGGATAACTCCTAAACCATTAAGCTTCCATGAAGACAACATTAAGGTGGACACGAAAACAGGGGAAATAACAACAACCCCCATGTTCATAATGATACATATCAACCAGTTTAAGATACATAGGGTTCACGTAGACGATGGAGCGGCAACAAATGTTGTACCATACCCCATCGTTGAACAATTGGGGCTCACTGAATTAATTAAACCAACCGCAACTACATGTTTAAAGTCATTCAGCGGGTCACGCGTAATGGTAAAAGGCACAATAACCTTAGACTTCATAGCGGGAGACCAATTCCCTACATCTGCTGACTTCCTAGTGGTCGATGAGATGCCAGGATTCAACCTAATATTGGGAAGGCCCTGGTTGACCCAACTCAGAGCTATCTCCTCCCCTATACACCAAGAAATTCACCTACCTTATGAAGGCAGTGAAATCATCATACATGGAGAAGCAGCTACTCCTATCATTTCGTCATACATGGACATAGACCAAGGCTCGGAGGTCGAGCTTGAAGAGCCTAAACGAAATGATAAAGATGCGCACCCACTGGTAGGCAATAAGCCTTCGAACATAGAACAAGAGCCTCCTAAAACAGAAACACCTGCGTCTAACACTGTGCATACGGATTCTCAATTAGAAACTAACATAGAACTCATAACAAACGCCAAAACATCTGAAAACACTGACATAAGAACGACTCCATCAGACGTCCCTTGGACCGAGTTACCATTCAACGTAATCAGCGAAGGGGATGCCGAATATAGAATCATACCTGTTGACATATCACCTAACATTAAAAAGAAGAAAATTAAAAAATTGCTCAAATAATACCATCTCACCCAGTCCGAAACGACGTTAAACTATAACATGTCTGAAATGACGTTAAACTATGATAAGACAAAAACAAAAACAAAAAAAACACTAAGCTACACTCCCAGTCTAGAATGACGTTAAACTAACATGTCCGCGAAGACGTAAAACTAGCCACGATCAGTAATGATCGGTCAACCGAGAAACCTATCTGCATCCTTCAAAATATTTCCTGATTACACTGGTGCCCAAAATGGCCATAAACTACGCATGGGGCCCGAAATGGGCATAAACTAGCACTTGGTTTTTGTTTATCTTTTTTACAATTTTGGATTGCACTTAAAATAGAAAACAAGCCAAAACATTTAACATTGTCGTGCCGTGTTTACAATTAAAATCAAAATCAGAAAAAACTTTCTTACATGCAGTGTTGTGCAAAATCAGCAAGTATCAACTGTTTTTGTCCATCTCAAAATTTTTAAGTTACAATTCTCAAGTCAAAAAAAAAGAACAACAAAAACTTAAAAATCAAAACACTAAACATCTGGGACAGGAGGGTTGTCCCCTTTAGATCCACTAGCATCAGGGACCCCTGCTCCATTGTGGCCAGCCTCTTGCGCATCATCGCCACCTTCATCCTGATAATACCAAAAAGAAACAACCAAAATAAGAATAAGCGAATGTCAAAATTTTAAACATTATTCAATGAATTAATTTCATAAGGATAGAACGCTTACCATAGGAGATCCCCCAAAGCTGAATTCCAGCCGACGAAGGATTTCTTCTTCTGAAATGCTGGCCCAATCTGTCCCATCAATACCTAAGTCGACGTCTGCCAAAGTCTTTCCTTTGTCGACAGCCGACCAGGTAGGACGTTTCAGAGGGAACTCACCCACCGACACTTCCCCAGAAGCAGTTGTGATCACCCTTGTAGGTGACTCCATTTCCACAGTTGTATTTTGAGCAAAAGTATCGAAGGCAGAACGCAAACCCAAACCCTCCACAAACATCTCTAGTTGGGGCTTTTCAATAGACACCTCTTTTAATGACTTCTTGTAGTAGTGTTTTTGATTTTTCTCATCCTGACCCCACTTACAAACATTGGAAGCGAAGGCTTTCCAATCTTGATATTTAAGGTTTAGGAGATCAATTTGGGCTTTGCGTTCTGCCATTCTCCGAGTTAGCGACGCATGAGGATTCAGCAGATTCCAATATCTGGTGTATGTAACCTCTGATGTTCGCCAGGAGCGATCGCTGCTTAGTCTGGCAATGGCGAACTCATACCGAGCCTTCAGATCGTCACGTTCCATTGACAATTCAGATACTTCCTTCTCTTTTGCCTGAATTTGCAGTCACAACTGCTCAACAGAACGCCTACAGGTCCATAACGACTTAGTGTTGTGCACAAAGCCTTCTGCAACTCCATCGTAAATAGGCCTTGGCACCTGTTCCACTTCTGGGGAAAGTGTGGTTAAACATTCTATGCTAATGCTTTCAGAGGGATCCCATATCAATTTAGCACCTACACACGAAAAATACAAATGTTAGGATAATATAAATAAGATGTGAAGTTCCAAACCTCTAAATGATTTGTACCTATGTCAAGGTGGGCTTCCTGGATCCGTTCAACAACTTCCTCCGCGATTCTAGCCACAAAATCCATCTTACTTGGCATTTTAGACCAAGTAAATGGCTCATGGGTACAGGATGAACTAATCTCAGCGGTCCTCTCCGGGGGAACCGTCTTCATGGGTACGTCCAATCGCACCGTCCTGGTCTCACTGCCTTCATTTGAACAAGATAAAAACACGAAAATAAAATAGCATGGATTGACAATTGATCAAACAATTCAAAATGAAATAAAAGGGAAAATGTACCATGATCCTTGTCAACCTCTGGGGGGTCGCCCAAATCCAGATTTTTCTTAAAGAAGCTGCTGAACATTTGGTTGATAGCGTCCTGATCATCCAATGGTTCAGTTTCAGTGGTATTTTCCTTTAACTCCTCCGTTCCTCCGCCCTGGCTCTTCTCTATATGTTCCTCCTCGTTATTCTTCCCCGTGTTGGTCTCCTCCTCCTCGGTGATAGTCTCTAAAACCTGTTTCCTCCCTATTTTTAAAATCAATCCAAAAACATCAAAGACACGTAAGCGATTGAAGTAAAAGTCATAAACAAAGTGAAAACGATAAAACAATAAGTAGGCGAGGTCCGCTTACCAGGCATCTTGAAGTGTATGCGCTTCACGCGTGGCTGGTTCACACCGGAGACTTCCTCAGTCGTGCGTTCAGGCCTCTTTAGCTTTGACTTGGCTTGGCCAACGGTCTCCTTGATAACCCGTTCTGCCCTTCTAGCAGTGTAGGGTACATCATCTGGCTCCAATCCCAAACTATCACGTGTGTGGATTGAAGCGTCAGATGACGCCCTTGTAGTAATAGAAACGGATTCATCAATGCCTTTAGGTAAATCTTGGGATTTTGCTGTCTCAAATAAATGATTGATCCACGGGCGGGATATTTGACCCCGATCCCGCAGAACAAACTTGTTGTCTACATGGACTACCAGGAACTTAGCAAAACGACGAAGATAACCAGCGAAGAATGCGAAGGTGAAGTGGGATTGTGCCTCGACATTCGAACACAACCGCACTATCTCCTTGTGCATGCCCAACAATAAAAATCGTGCCCAGTTATATCACATGCCCATTTCCAAGACAGTTCGCATGACACGAACAGCCTCAACCCCAAGACACTTCACATGAGAAAGAGTTTTAGGGAATACCCGTGCTCTAAACAGGGGATATAATTCATTCACTTCCACAACTTTTGCCTTCCCCTGCATTGAGAATCCCTTGGCACCCTTGGCCACGCCTAGCCAATCTTCCAACTCACGGATCGTCTGGAGCTCTTTATGAGCTCTGTCTAATACTACATTTAAACCATCTGCCGGTATGCCAAATATGTTTGAAAAGAACTCGGGTGACAGATGAAAAACTACCTTGACACCCTTAATCCGGGTGTTGTAGTATGAGACAGACTCATTAAAAGAATCCATAATTCCAATCATCTCCCCTATGGATACGTCAATACTCGGGGTCAAACTGCTTCCGCATGAGAAGGCTCTGCAACCACGATCTAATTTTGTCGTCGCGCGCTGGAGGAGAACAACATGCCCTAAACAGAGGGTTTCAATTTCTATTTTGCCTCCTAAATTAATTTAGGGCTTCCTGCATTTTTTTTCTCTCTTTTTTCTATTTGCCTTCCTGCGTTTTTCTGTTTGCTGAATTATGGGCCAATATTTCGTAGATCTTTGTCCGGCGGATCCGTAGCCTGCATCACGAAAGGAAAGAAAGAAAAAAAAACGCCATGGCCTGCAATACAAATCAGGGTTTTAACAGGGCATAACCCCTTTCCTCATGTGTTTTGTAAATGAGGGTTTCAAAATTTGTCTTTGAGTCTACGCCAGGGTGAACATCGCGATGAGTGATGTTGCGCGTTTTCCTGCAACGCGGTCTCCTTTACCTTCGTTGTTTTCCTTATCTCCACTGTTTTCCTCTTCAGCAGGTGTAGTATACGGTGGAGGTTGATTTGCCTTTTTTCTTCATAATCTTAAAACAATGGAGGCATTGTTGGTTTTCTTACATTTTTTATTTTGTCTTGCAAGGATATATCTGGGTTTTGACAACCGGGATCTGCAACTTAATGATTTCACATGAATCACATACTTCCTTCCTTGCCATAGTACTAATTTCTGATTTTAATAAAGAGATAATTTGGCACTTTTATCTCAAATTCTTCACTAGTGAATTACTTCCCTAAGAACACCCAACCTTCAACACTAAAGCTGAAATTTACTTGTGCATTTACAACAATAGATTCTTACAATAAAATATTTCAACTGTTCCATGGAATGGCCAAATGTGCCAACA
>MNCI01033948.1:386034-397643 GCA_015680685.1 Gnetum montanum | reverse complement strand
ATGATGAAATCTTAAGCAATCTAACCCTCCTTTTATAGGTGCTAAAAATTTGAACTCCCATCCAAGTGTCTTCAACCAAGCTTCCTTCTTTTTAGGCATTTAAAACATTTGTCACAATCCTCACACAAGTGGTGGATGAGTCACCCTCCCCACTTGTCAAATTTATAGAATTCCACTTGTTTCACTTGTATGCTTCAACTTGCCCCATTTGAAGGAAAGATAATGTTTCAAATATAAATAAAGCATAATTACTAGTAATATTTACATAATACTATATACATATATTATTTTTGTGTCATAACATCTTCAAGTTGTATGCAATTGTCCCAAATAATGTTTTATATGCAAAACATTATATGGAAATTGCAATTCCATGCCATCCAAGGTTGATAATATGTAAGTATCCTCTGACAATTGCTTTGTAATTTGAAAGGGGCCAATCCATGTTGAAGTAAACTTATTTGGTTTTTTCACATTCCATAATAGGACAAGGTCCCCTATCTTGAAAGTTCTTTTCAAAGATTTCCTATCAAACCATCTTTTGACTTGAGAGGTATTCCGTAACAAATTATCCCTTGTTTTATCTACTTCAGCTTCTCTTTTAATAAGCAAAGTCATGAAACTTCTATCTTTATCAATCTTTTCACTATATCTTTGTACAAATTCAGAAGATGAGCTTATAATCTTGTTTGTAATTCTTGCTGGCAAACCATAGACTAAGTTATATGGTGATGTCCCAATAGATTTCTTGAATTTGATTCGATCTAACCATAATGCAGATTGTAAATAATCAACCCAATTTCCTGGATTCCCATCCATTGATTTCTTGATATAAGTGATAAGCTTTTTATTGGTGGATTCCGCTAGGTGATTTCCTTAAGGATAATAATTTGATGAAGAAAATAAGAAAATGGATTTTGCAGATGCCCATCTGATAAACTCTTCGGATTTGAAGGCGGGTCCATTGTCTGACACTAACACTTTGGGAACACCAAATCTACTTAGAATGTGGTCTTCTAGAAACTTAATCATGTTTGATGCTGAACTTCCTCTTAGAGCCTTTGCTTCAGACCATTTAGTGAAATAATCAGTAGCTGTGAGAATAAACTTGTGTCCAGCTCTTGAAGGAGTAATTGTACCGATAAAATCCAAACCCCATTGCTGAAATGATCTATCTGCAACTACTGGTTTTAGAGGGGCTCTAGCCCTTTTAATCTTGGGTCCATGAACTTGACATTAATAGCATTTTTGAATCTTTGAACTAATGTCTTGATACATGGAAGGCCAGTAATATCCATATCGAAGTATATGTTGCATAGTTGACTTAGGGGATTCATAAAATAAATTCAAATGATCATGAAATTGTTCCAAAATGAAACTAATTTGATCATTATGAACACATTCCAATAAAACTCCCCGAAAATCCTTTCGATATAATATACCATCTTTAACAACAAATCTTCGTGCTCTTTTGAAGAAAGCTCTCTTTTGACTTGCAGTTAAATTATTTGGGATTTTCCTTATAGTAAGAAATTTGAGAATATCATCATACCAATTCTCTTCATGGGTGTCAAGTGTATAAACTTCACTTTCTTTAGTCATTAACTTGGCTAGTCCCATTCCCTTAATTGTCTTGCATATTTCCAATGAAAATCTGAAACTTTGCAACTTAATAAGCCATTTTCCTCTTTTCAATCCAATCTCATTTTGGGATAGGAATCGCTTGACTGCAGGTTCAATTAGCATAATGTGAACTAATGAACTCTCCAAATAATATTTAAAATGCTGAAGTGCCTTGATGACTGCGAAAGCTTGTTTCTCTAAGTCTGAGTAATTTAACTCTGAACCTTTCAACTGATACCCAAAAAATCCAATTGGTTCATCTTGACCTTCACTATCCTTTTGTGTAAGAACAGCGGCGATAGAATCATTTGAAGCAAAAGAGTATAACCAAAAATCTTCTTTAAGTCTAGGCTTTACCAAATATGGAGCCTCTTGTATAGCCTTTTTGATTTCTGATAAAGCTCTCTCTGATTCTGATGTTTTCTCTACTTGGACATCCTTTTTAAGCATATGCATCAAAGGTTTGGTAATTTCAGTAAACCCGGGGATGAACTTTTTCACAAAGTTTATCTTCCCAAAGAAAGATCTAAGAGATTTCTTACTTGTGGGATGCTCAATATTCTGTACTGCTTGAATTCGGGAATTGTCTATGGCAATCCCTTCTTGACATATCACATGGCCTAATAAACTTCCAGATTTAACCCCGAAGATACACTTCTTAGGATTTAATGAAATACCAAACTCACGACATCTGTCGAAAACTTGCTGGAGATGATCAATATGATCTTCTTTTCTTTTTGAAAATACTGTAATATCATCCAAATAAACTACTACGAATTTGCCTAATAAATCCTTAAATGCTAAATCCATTGCTCTTTGAAAAGTAGCTCCAGCATTTGACAATCCGAATGGCATTCTTTGGTAAGCGAAAGTTCCCCACTTGGTGATAAATGATGTTTTGTATCTATCATTCTTATCTACCACGATTTGATTATAACCTGAGAAACCGTCTAGGAAAGAATATACTTGGCAACCTGAGACTTTAATAAGCATCTCATCAATTCTTGGAAGTGGATACTTATCCTTCTTTGAAGCATCATTTAAATTTCTAAAGTCTACACAGAGTCGTATATCACCATTTTTCTTTCTTACTGGGACAAGATTAGCAAGCCATGTCGAATATCGTACTGGATATATGATTTGTGCTTGCAACAACTTCTTGATTTCGGCTTCCATAGCTGGTTCAAATGATGGATTAAATTTCCTTTGTTTTTGCTTGACTGTTTTGCAACCTTCCATTAAAGGAATCTTATGTGTCATCACATCTTGCCGAAAAGCTTTAAGATCATCATAAGACCAAGCAAAATTGTCCAAATTATTTCTTAGACATGTTAACAACTCTTGCTTGAAATTTGAATCTCTTTCCTTTGTAACATTTAACATCTTCGGTGCATTGTTTAATCCAAAATTCACTGCCACAAAAGCTTGACTACTTGGGTTTTGTATGTCCTTTCCAGTAAGTAAATTTTTCTTGAACTCATGTTCTAAATCAATCATCCTCTTTGGAATGAAATTAGCTTTTGAATTTGAAGACGTTTCGGGTATTACTTGACCCTCAAATTCTTGTTTATTTTTCATAAATCTTAGTACTTGATCATCATCTTCAAATACTTGTAAATGCCTTATATTATCTGGTACGGATGGCTGATGTTCTTCTTCAATCATGACATCTTTGTAACCTTCTAATATTTGCATATCCAATGTTGAAGCTGCTTTTGCCAAATAGTCTGCCATAAGATTCTCTGCTCTATTTACATGCTCTATTTGGCAATATTGAAACTGGTCTAACATCTTACAAGCAAGTTGCTTATAAGGTCTTAAGAATGAGCTCTTTACAACACAGTTACCTTTTACTTGTTCACAGACTAATCTTGAGTCTCCTTTAATAGTGATTTCTTTGATCTTTTTGTCTAGAGCTATTCTCATACCAATGCATAAAGCTTCATACTCAGCCTTGTTGTTAGTACAAGGAAAAGATAAATGAATTGCCTTGAGAATTTCAGGTGTACCATTCTTGAATATAACTATTCCAACTCCTACACCTTTTGAATTACATGAACCGTCAAAGTATAACTCCCATTTATCTTCTTGCTTTGATTGTTCTTTTTCAGGACTATAACTTTCTTGGAGTGTACAAATTTTGTTTTCAACACCTCCTTTTTCTACTATTTTACTTCTTCCATTTGAAGTAATGTTATCTATCATCATAGGTTCACTATAGATGTATATCTGATTTGGTTCTCCTTTCCAAGGTAACCACATGTGAGAATAATCTGTTGATATGTAACCAGAGAAATTCTTGCTCCAACTTCTACTCAATAAGAGACTATGTGAATCTGGTATGTCTGCCACTTGAATAGTTACTCTACTTCTGATACGGGGTTCAGAAGCAATTTCCAATAGAACATTTGGCAATTGACCCACAATCTTCACTCTACTTTTATCCACTTGAACAATCTTTTTATTTGATTTTTCAGGAATCAAACCAAGTTTCTTACATATAGACAATGGCATTATAGTAGACGTAGCTCCAGAATCAATCAAACAATTGTGTAAGAATTTATCCTTTAATTTCATTGTCAAAAGGAAAGGAGGAGCTTCCTTATCATATGAAGTCTTCAATTTCTCATCATTGTTAGACACATAACTTAACTCTGATTCTCTAGCTCTCCTTTTACCTTTAATGAATTCTAAAGCCTTTCTTTGCTGATCTCCTATTTGAAGCAACTGATAGAGGCTAATATTGGCTTTGACATGTTTAAGGTCTTCTATCAAATCATATTCTCCATCACCAATGAAGCTTGATCTCTTTATCCATTTATTAAAAGACTGATTTGGAGTGCTTTGCTCCACTTGATTGTCTTTACCTTTATTCTTATCTCTTCTATTTGGTTCAAAAGCTTTTCTCTTATTAGATGGATCAGTAATAACATTTGGGGGTCTAGAAGTAGTTAGTCTTTCCTTAGATCGAAGACTATATCCATTTTCCTCATTGTTATTACATTCTTCATCTGAAGACATATCTTCTTCAGAACTTGATAGAGAAGAAGTATCACTAGATCCATTGCTAGAAGATTTACTTGCATAGTGAACACTAGATAACTCATTATCAGATTCAATATCAAGAAAGTTGGACATAATAAGATCACTTTCATCCTCATCTTCTACTAACTTAGTGTCTTGATGTTTATGCTTTCTATTTTTCCTTTCTTCCTTGATATTAACTCTTGCCAATGCTTTTTCAAGCTTCACTATTTTGTTAGACATATCTCTCATTAATTGTCCTTTTTCAGATCCTACTCTTTCATGTTCTTGCTCTATCTTAACATGAGATGGACCTGGTAAAGCTTTAAATTGAGCAAAATCTTGCATAGGAATCATAACTCTTTCTTCTCTTTTTTGAATTGCAATATTTTCTTCAGGATTCAAGTTCAACTATTTTTCTAACTGTATAGCTTCACTAAAGTAGTCATTTAGTGTAGTTAAGTTTGGAGTTCTCCTTAACCAAATTGAAATGTTGGGGTTGACAGCCTTAAGATAAGTTTCTTTAAGCATTTCTTCTGATGGCCTATATTGTCTTTGAAAGAGTCCACAAATTCGTTGAAACTTGATGTTAAAATCTCTAATTGACTCTTTAACTCCTTGCTTAGCTTGTATCAGCCCACAGTATAGTTGTTGTTGATCTAATTGATTACCAAACTGGGCTAAGAAAAGATTCTTCATGTCATCCCAACTTGTAATACTATTACTTGGTAAGTTTGAATACCAAATCTGAGCCATATCCTTTAGATTTGATACAAACAACCTACAAGCTTGATCTTCATGTTGAATATTTGCATGAGCTAAAGCTAACTCAAACATGTGAATATATTCTTCAGCTAAATAAGCTTTTCCAGGAATGAAAGGCTCAGGCAAATATTTGTAAACTACCTTAGGAATATCATTGTAATTTTGAAATCCTAATGGTGTAACTCTTTGCCAAGGATTTTCCATCCTATTCCTTCGAAATGTTGAACTCTTAGATCTTCTAGATCTTCTCTTACGAATTGATAAACCAGATATAATGGGTGATCTTCTTGGTCTTCTATTTTTCACTCCACTACTTGTTCCCAATTCAGAAACTTTCTTTTCTTCTTCTTCTAATGAAGAATCAGTCTTAGAATCTAAAATATCTTTTGAAACTTTGAAACTTTCCAAACTATCAATCTTCTTGGTCATGAACTGAAAATAGTATCTAATTTCGTAAGCCTTTATAGTAACAAAGAATTGTTGATGTACTAAAAGTATAAGACTTATGAACCTAGAGGCTTAATTTTCAGCCCTCCTAGTGCCAAAGAACTGTTGGCGACCGTTTGGGACGCGACCGCCAACGAGTGTCCTCGAACAGGATTTAGGTGCCTGCTAGTCTCTGGCAACACCAAGGCCCAGATACCTCCAAATAAACTCAGTAGTTAATGTGAGTATGTGTGTGTGCTGTTGCAGCTTGTGGTTGTGAAAAATGTAACGATTGCGTTGTGTAAACTACAAAATGACTTACTTTAAAGAGATTCAGCCAACTTTGTCTAATACTGTGAGTTGTTGAAAATTTCCTATTTTGTTCAACTACCTAGTCTACGCGGTCCCTGTAATACCTGCTTGTAACAAATAAAATTTTGCATAAACATTTGAGCACAAATCTACAAATCTACTCCTAATTTTCCTTAGAGAGAGAGATAGTTCCACAAGAAAACTAAAAATAGAGCCAGATTCAATGGAAATAAGCAGAAAAGAAAAGAAAGCAGATTTGTGTAGACCTCAAATATTTAAACAAGGTAAAATGACACAAGTAAACACTTCGCAATAAATCTATCGCAAATTCAATATCTATGAATTGTTCAAACTTACAAGGCTCAAACAAGTAATATCTTCAAGACAATCCAACAGATTGCATACGCCCGACGACAAGATCTCCAAAGACAGAATGAAGACAACACCGAAGAGCAAGAATTAAAGCAAGTCAGAAACCATTAGCGTATACACCCAGTGTATACGCCTAGCATCCATCAGCGTATATGCCCAGCATATACGCCCGCATCCATCAGCGTATACACCCAGCGTCTGCAGCATCTCCACCCAAGTCCACATGCCCTGCACATTCAGCGTGTACTCCCACTGTATACGTTGGCCTAATGTGACGTATACGCCCAGTGTATATGCCCAATAGATGTAATAAATTGTATTTTTGTAAAGTGTACGCACCCGCTCAACACACCACGTGTCTCCTAACCCGATTCTAGTGTACCAACCAGTATAAAAACCTTGATTTTCCACTTCAACCAGGCGGTTGGCAAAAATCCCAGAGGATACCCAGGAGCAATTACGCTACACACTAGAGCAAAAACCCCCTTACGCTGGGAAACCCTGTATGCTGTGCACAGTCTCTACGCCACGCCTATAGCGTAAACCAGCCCAACCGTCCCTGCATTAACTGGGGCTTTTCATCCGCCTTGTGTTTCACCACAACTGCGTTAAACCGGTGCACTGTATTCTCATCGTGTAATACAATCGTTACATTCATAAAATTTTTTATAGTTTACATTATTTTTATGCATGTGTTCTGTTTACACCCGTTTACGCTTATGTCCTGTTCGCACTTGTTACGCCATTTACGCTCTCATTCACACCCATTATGTCATTTACACATAACCCAGCGTATAACACTTCAGTGTACGTTCGGGGAAATCCTTGTTTGATCCACGTGCGGACCACCCAAGGTACTCTGCCTTCGTGCATTCGAGCTTGCCCTTAGGCGAAGGCAGGATCTTCTGCACTCGTCCCGCGATCCCACCATCTCTGTTTCCTTCCAACCGGAGACCGACGATTTCAGGCGGTATAGAAATTGGCGCTAGAAGGAGGGCCTCCGCCTAAAACCTCGCCTACATGCTCCCAAGAGTCTACGCTCACCAGCATTTTCGCTGCCTTGTTCCAAATTCTCCGCAAGTCTTTCAGCGTATACGCTACCAACTTCACGTGGACTGTCCGCAAACCCCAGCGTCTACGCAGCCTAGTCTGAAAACTCTGCCTGCAAATTGTTCAGCGTCTACGCTGCCCAGTGTTTACGCTATCCTTGTTAAAGCGTAACTGGAACCATACGCTACATTCTCTATGCCAGTATTCTGTTTCACGCTATGCCTTGTTTTACACTATCTTGTTTTACGCTATGCCGTATTTTACGTTGTGCCTTGAAGCTGTGTACACTGCCTAGCATATACGCTGCACTGCTTACGCTGTATACGCTATCTACGCTGACGCTGTACATTGAACGTTGAAGCGTATACGCTACACTTTTCCCCTCAATTTATGCGGAACTAAACTAATTTCGCACCTCTACCCCGTGTCATACTCTCAACCGATCGTCATGAACCCCGTAAACACCACCGCTGCAACCGCTTAAGTAACTGACGTCGTGGGCACCATGGCTGTCCAACAACTTGTCACGCAACACCTGGGGGTACAACCCATAGCAGAGCCCCGCCAATCCCTAAGGTTGCAAGGGAGAGACCCAGCCTCCAACATTATAACCCAGGATCAGTATAATTTCATATGCATTAAGATACAAGCTGGCTTGGTTGTAGACCAAGCCGAACTAGAGGTAAAGAGGCAGTTCAAACTCTTTTACAGAGGGGGACACGAGTTCATTCCCTCACCGTATGATGTAATCCCTGTGCCAGAGCAGTACTCGGAGCTCATCACACAGCTCCTCCTGCACAGGCGCCACTCGTTGGAGTAGCCTGCGGTAGACCCCCAACCAGAAGAAGAGGATGAATTCGCTGCCCAATCAGAGCACGAAGACTCCTATCACACTCTCAGTCCGCAAAACCATATCAAACCTATTTTTCATCCAAACATAGGGGAGATCATGCCCCTCCAACCCCTCATACTCACCCACACACAAATGCCTCCATCACAAACATCCTCATTTGCTCATGTGCCACCTCCGATTGACCCGCAATTCAGCACGCCCCCTCTCGCTATCATCCCCGATGTAGCAGCCGGCCCATCTTCACAAGCACCGCCCCCTCATGATAGCATGGGAGTAACGCTCCTGCCCTAAGTGATAGGGATGCCACACGTAATACTGGCATCCACATCCACTCACTACATCTCACACATTCAAATGCATGCAGCCCCCTCAACAGTCGTAACCCAACAAGGAGTCCCTTCGTACAACGTGGCCGGGCAATGGCCAACGATGGGTGTACCGTCACACCAAACCTCCCACCACATAGCGCCACCCCACATGGTTCCACCAGCACACGCTCCCCTGATACAGCCACTACCACAGCAACAATAGCCTTTCCCCTATAATGTGTCATCCTTAGTGCCACCCGCTGTAAACTTTCCAAAAGCACAACCGCCGACCGCACAATTTTCCGCCTTTCAACCCACCGTCCAACAGTCTAACCCATAAAATACACCACAACCTCAAGCTGCCATGTTGCTGAGTGCCCAAGATTGGGTAGACGCCAGAAAACTGATGCAAGAATTAACTGACGAGGTAAAATACCTCAAAATAGCTGCCGACGGGGAGCTGAAGGTAGTGGGTTTCTACCACGATGATCCCATCAGGTCGTCTGTCCTGCCCTTAACCTTGCCCAAATGTGTCTCCTTACCAATGGTAACTAAGTATAATGGGGAGATAGACCCCAATTCACATCTCATAACATTTAGGCTAGAATGCGCGCTGCGTCAAGCATGGCCCCATTCCATTCTCCGAGTGTTCCCCATGTCCCTCGCAGGGAGGGCACTTGACTGGTATCGGGCCTTGCTAAGGAATTCCATCTTCTCCTTGGAAGACTTATTACACCAGTTCATGACTCGGTTCAAGTACAACTTGAAACCCGAGGCCACCCTGGATAGCCTGATACAGGTCAAGCAAGCACCGCTTAAACCTGTGCAGAAATTTATCCAGAGGTCGAGCACTACCCTCAACAAGTTGCATGAGCTGATTTCCCAAACATACTTGCTCACGATCCTGAAGGGAGCTGTTAACGATTTCTTTAAATCCAAGCTGTATTACCTTAACGCGCGTAATCTTAACCAAGCTTTTGTACAAATTAAAAACATAGAAGAAGCAGCCCAAAACAACCATGACCCTGCATACCTAGCCTTTAAGAATCAACACACCAAAAAAGATAAGGAGAAGGCTAAGGCAACTATAGCGACGATAGCAGGGGCGCAACAACAAAACAAACTACTCGTAACCCCTACTAACTACAATAAACCAACCCCCACAACCGCATAAGAATCATCATTGCAACAGAACCCAACAAACCGTACGTGAAATTTCGAGAGGAAAGAACCCTCTCAATACACGCCTTTGCCCATGAAACCATCCCAGCTCTTCGATCAACTCCTGAAGGATGGGCTAATGAAACATAAGCAGTTATCACCTGCAGCCATCTAGAGACATGACTGGTTCTGTCAACTCGTGCAGAACCCAAGTCTAGCAACACCAGATGAGCCTCCCGTACCCAAAGGCTTTAGAATGGATCATTTTTGCGATTACCACCAACACAACGGGCATGGTACGAATTACTGTTCCACCTTGAAGTAGGATATTCAGCGAATGATCGATAACGACCAAATCACCTTTGACGCGGCCAACCTGATTCAACCACAGAATCAAGCCATGGGGGTGTATAAAGATCCTCTAAACACCAAAGAGGCACCGTACGTCATCAATACAGTCTCCTATGATGATGATTCCGATATACTCAACATCAACATTGTCTACCATGAACATAAAGAGGAAACACCTAGTAGGTGATTCGTAGTTCAGATTCCTCCCACTGTGCCCACGCCCGCGCTCCAACCACCATGTGCCCCGCAGCAACCGTACATTGTCCGAGTACCCTCGGCCATACCCACACCCAACATCATGACATGTAAAAAATCATACGTAGTGCGTGTCCCTCCCGTTATCCCCTCAACTGCATCAACCCCTTCTACTTGGCCTGCCCCTTTCGTAGTCCAAGTACCACCCGTCGTCGCAATAGCGGAGGTCCAACCTCTACCACGATGAACCCCATACGTCGTTAGGATACCTGAAACTCATAATGATTACCAAACCTCCACCTCACAAGTACAAGGCAAACCTAGCCCCTACGTCATTAGGGTCCCTGGCCAGCCTCCTAACCAATCACATCCGATGATATAATCATAACCCTGCCCAGATCCATATGTGGTAAGGGTCCCAGGGCAAGCCCAGACTCCAAGGCTAGCTCCACCTCCATGCTACACACGAGAACGCCTAGTAGACAGGCTTACACGTGAGCGTGTGGAAAAGGAACGCCAACGGCTAGCTGTGGGGTCACCTAAGCCCACTCCACTTAACTCCGTACCCATGTCGTCACCTAATAACTAGCTGAACATAGGCAGTGAAGGCGAGTCATCTCAAAAACATGAATCACCTGAAACGATAGTTCCAACCGAGAGTGACAAATCAACAAAACTTGAAATAAAACTGTTGGGTCCAATGGACCCAATCACCGCTGATAAAAATGTCCCCAACAGCAGAGATTTCACGACGGCCTTGACACAAGTTACCCAGGCACTGAAACAAAAGAACACTTCACTAAGCTTGTACGATTTGGTTCTAACGTCGCAAACACATCAGGAAGCTTTAGTACGTATGTTAACGTCAATCCCGGTAAGCGAGGACTTGCCCCCAAATGAACCCTACATTCATGCGGTGATGTACTCGCCTCATGGGACTACCCCTAAACCCATAAGCTTTCATCAGGACAACATTAAGGTGGACAAGAAAACGGGGGAGATAACAATAGCCCCCATGTTCATAACAATACGTATAAATCAATTTAAGATACATAGAGTCCATGTAGACGATGGAGCCGCAACAAATTTTGTACCTTACCCCATCATTGAACAACTGGGGCTTACTGAGTTAATTAAACCAACCGCAACCACATGTCTAAAGTCATTCA
>MNCI01033948.1:317436-385836 GCA_015680685.1 Gnetum montanum | reverse complement strand
GAAACAATTCCATCAGACGTCCCTTGGGCTGAATTACCCTTCAACATGATCAGCGAAGGGGACGTCAAATACAGAATTATACCAGTTAATACATCACAGGACATAAAAATAAAAAGAATCAAAAAACAATTAAAATAATGCCACCACTCATTTTCCGAAATGACGTTAAATACCCTTTGTCTGAAATGACATTAAACTATGTGCAGTCCGAAATGACGTTAAACTACAACACGTCCGAAATAACACTAAAATACGATAAAAACCCAACACAAAAAAAAATAAACAACAAAAACAAAAAGATTAAAATTAAACAACACTCCTTGTCCGGAAAGACGTTAAAATATCATGTCCTCAATGACATAAAACTAGCCACGATCAGAGATGATCGGTCCACTGAGAAACTTACCTGCTTTATCGAAAATATTACTTGTTCACAACGGAGCCCAAAATGGCCTTAAACTACGCATAGGGGCCCGGAATGGCCTTAAAATAGTGCGAACCTAGCCCAAAATGGCTTTAAACTAGTGCATACTTTGTTTTCCTTTTCACGTATCATTTAGGATTACTTCGGTACATTACGCTTTAAGCAAAAAAGTAAACCCAAAAACATTTTACATTATCGTGTTGCGGGTGCAATCAGACTCAAAGATAAGCCAAAACATTTTACATTGTCGTGCCATGTCTACAATTAAATTCAAAAGAGACAAAAATTTTCTTACATATAACGTTGTACAATTACAAGTGTCAACTGTCTCATCCAACTCAAAATTTTCAAGTCACAATTTCCGTATAAATTTGAGTCAAAAACAAAACAACAAAAACTTAAAAAATTAAAACACTAAACATCCGGGGTGGGAGGGTCGTCCCCTTTGGATCCACCAGCGTCTGGGGCCCCTGCTCCACTAGGGCTAGCTTCTTGGGCATCATCGCCACCTTCATCCTAAAAATACCAAAAACGAACAACCAACATAAGAATAAGAGAATGTCAAAATGTTAAACGTTATTCAATACATTAACTTCATAAGGACAAAAACGCTTACCACAGGAGATCCTCCTAAGCAGAATTCCAGCCGACGAAGGATTTCCTCCTCTAAAACGCTTGCCCAATCTATCCCATCAAGGCCTAAGTCAACATCTGCCAAAGTCTTGCCTTTGTCGACAGCCGACCAAGTAGGATGTTTCAGAGGGAACTCGCCCACCGATGTTTCCCCAGAAGCAGTTGTGATCACCCTTGTAGGCGACTCCATCTCCACAGTTGTATTTTGAGCAAAAGTATCAGAATTAGAACGCAAACCTAAACCTTCCACAAACATCCCTAGTTGGCGTTTTTCAACAGACACCTCTTTTAACAACTTCTTGTAGTAATGTTTGTGATTTTTCTCATCCTGACCCCACTTACGAACCTTGGAAGTGAAGGCTTTCCAATCTTGACATTTAAGGTTCAGGAGATCAATTTGGACTTTGCGCTCTGCCATTCTTCGAGTCAGCGACGCATGATGATTCAGTAGATCCCAATACCTGGTGTATGTAACCTCTGACGTTCGCCAAGAGCAATCTCCACGTAGTCTGGTAGCAGCGAACTTGTACCGAGCCTTCAGATCGTCACGTTCCACTGACAACTCAGAGATGGCCTTTTATTTTTCCTGTATCTGCAGCCACAACTATTCAATGGAACGCCTACAGGTCCATAACGACTTAGCGTTGTGCACAAAGCCTTCTGCAACTCCCTCGTAAACAGACCTTGGCACCTGCTCCACTTCTGGGGAAAGTGTGGTTAAACTTTCTATGCTAATGCTTTCAGAGGGATCCCATCTCAATTAAGCACCTACCCACATGAAAAATACAAATGTTAAAATAATATAAACATGACACGAAACTCCAAACCTCTAGATGATTTATACCTATATCCGGGTGTGCCTCCTAGATCCGTTCAATAACTTCCTCCACGAGTCTAGCCACAAAATCAATTTTACCTGGCATCTCAGACCAAGCAAGTGGCTCATAGGTATGGGAACTGACCTCAGCAGTCCTCTTAGGGGGAACCGTCTTCATGGGTACATCTAAGCATACCATTCTGGTCTCGCTCCCTTCGTCTGAAAAAAATGAAAATATGTACATAAAATGTAGTAGAAATGACAGCTAATAGGATAAGACGAAATAAAAAGAGAACATACCATGATCCTTGTCACCCTTTGGGGGGTCACCCAAATCCAGATCTCCCTTGAGGAAGCTATTGAACATCTGGTTGATACCATCCTAATCATCCAACGGCTCTATTTCTGTGGTATTCTCCTTTAACTCCTCCGTTCCTCCGCTTTGATTCTTCTCCGTGTTTTCCTCCTTGTTATCCTTCCCTGTGCTTTCCCCCTCATTATTCTTCCCCGTGTTGGTCTCCTCCTCCTCAGTGATGGTCTCTAAAGCCTACTTCCTCACTTTTTAAAAAATCAAGCCAAAAATAGCAACGACATGTAAGCGATTGAAGTAAAAGTTATAAATAAAGCGAAAATGATAAAAAAATAAGTGGGTGAGCATCGCTTACCAGGCATCTTGAAGTGTATGCACTTCACGCGTGCCTGATTCACATCAGAGACTTCCTCAGTCGTGCGTTCAGGCCTCTTTAGCTTTGACATGGCTTGGCCAATGGTCTCCTTGATAATCCGTTATGCCCTTCTAGCAGTAAGAGGCACGTTTTCTGGCTCCAACCCCAAACTATCATGTGTGTGGATTGAAGCGCCAGATGATCCCCCCGTGGTAATAGAAAGCGGATTCATCAATGCCTTTAGGTGCATCTTGGGATTTAACTGTCTCAAACAAGTGATTGACCCACAGGCGGGATAGCTGACCTCGATCCCGCAGAACAAACTTGTTGTCTCCACAAACTACTAGGAACTCAGCAAAACAGCGTAGGTAATCAGCGAAGAATGCAAAGGTGAAATGGGACTACGCTTCGATATTCAAACGCAACCACACTATCTCCTTGTGCATGCCCGACAACAGAAATTGGGCCCAGTTATACCGCATGCCTGTTTCCAAGACAGTTCGCATGACACGAATAGCCTCAACCCCAAGACATTGTGGTTAAATCAAAAACGGAAGAACAACATGTACAAGATCTAGACTTAGTATTAAAACGTTGTTTAAAGTACGAATTGAGACTTAACCCAAAAAATGTGTCTTCAGCGTCAAGACAGGAAAAATGCTTGGATTCATAGCCTCATAAGCAGGGATACGAGTAGACCCCGATAAGGTTAAGGCCATAATAAACATAAAATCACCAAGCAACCTTATCGAACTACGAGGTCTACAAGGTAGATTGCAGTTTATCAGGCGCTTCATAGAAACCACGGACAAACTAAAACCTATGAACCATCTGTTACGCAAAAATGTCCACTTTGAATGGACTCTGCAGTGCCAAGAAGCATTCGAAAACATCAAGACAACACTTCCCCGACTGCCTACATTTTATCCACTCCAAAACCATAAACCGTTTTACATCTACCTTGCCACTTCGGAATCGTCAATCGCGTCTATGCTTTGCCAGAAACAAGATGACGGAACCGAAGTCCCCGTATACTACCTAAGCCATGCATTAATTGCCCATGAGGAAAGGTATAACGACGTGGAGAGATCATGTTTAGCTTTGGTCTTTTCTTTAAGAAAATGGCGACATTACCTCTTCCGTAATCAGGTTTACATAATTTGCAAGGACAATGTACTGAAAGCCATAATAGGGAACATTTACGAAACAAGTCGAATAGCTCGGTGGAAAGCCATGATAGCTGAGTTTGACCTGTACTACATAGCGCAATCATCAATCAAGGGTCAAGCTGTAGTAAATCAAATGGCTGCATCACCGACACTTGATCAAGCGACTATAGAAAAAAAATTCCCAGACGAGAGTATAAGTACCGCAGACACAGTGCCCAATGACTACGATGCCATTCTCAACTTCGATGGAGCATCCACCTCCCGAGGAGGAAGTGCAGCCGCTGTCATCACCTATCCCTCCGAGGAGATCTGAGCCTTCACCTATCGTTTCAACTTTCATTGTACTAACAACATAGCAGAGTATGAAGGTCTCCTTAGAGGTCTCACGGTAGCACTGGCTTCAAATATCACGTGGCTTATAGTCAGAGGAGACTCGCAACTAGTCCTAAACCAAGTTACAGATGTCTATGCATGTAAGGACCAACACTTACAACCATACTGCGACTTCGCAAAACACCTAATGAAGTGATTCAAAAACATCGATGTGCAACATGTCCCTAGAAATGATAACACCATCGTAGACGCGTTAGCCACTTTAGCATTAATCATATCGCCCGAAATAATCCACATGTTGCCAAGCTCCATAACCAGCTATGCTGAACCAATCACCGATACCCTTGACACATTGCCGATTGCATCCATTAGCACAACACACGCGCTAGAATGGTACGATGAAATAAAAGAATACCTCCTACGTGGTAAAACACCACGACACCTAACAAATGCACAGAAAGACGTCGTACGGAAACGTTCTAAGAAATATACCTTGGTAGGGGACACATTGTGCCGATGATCCTACGAAGGCATATTGCTAACATGCATTAGTATTACCGATGCCCAAACTATTATTGATCAGGTATATGAAGGACTATGCGGAGGACACATAGCGCCAAAAGCCATGGCGACAAAAATCAGACATTTAGGCTACTATTGGCCACACATGGAACACGACTATCTCTCCAAAGTCAAAACATGTAGCACTTGTCAAAAACATAGTAATCTAATACATGTCCCACCAAATGAATTGCACACAACGCAAATCACATGGCCCTTCCAAAAATGGGGATTGGACCTTATCGGCCAGATAACACCCTCATCTTCTGCAGGGCTAGTTTCATCATAACCGCAACCAAATATTTTACAAAGTTGGTAGAAGCCGCTCCAGTTCAGAAAACGACATCTAAACATGTATGCAATTTCATCCTCGAAAACATTGTAACCCGTTTTGGCATCCCCTTGACAATTATCACTAATAACGGGCCACAATTCAGCAGTGCCGAAACCCAAACCTTTTGTGATAGTCTAGGGATCAGACACTCGTTTTCATCCCCCTACTATCCTCAGAGCAATGGACAAGCAGAAGCAACAAACAAGATGATTATTACGATACTTAAGAAAATTCTTATCGAGAGCAAACGAAAATGGCACGAGCAATTGATGTACGCATTGTGGGCGTACCATACTACGCACCAAACGTCAACAGGTAAAATGCCATACAGTCTTGTTTATGGTTCAAAAGCTATTTTACCATTGGAATTGCAGGTACCATCCTTAAGGATCACACTCTCCAAACTCCTCGACGAAGGACAAAACAATGATCTGCGCATCATTGACTTGGACTCGGTGGAGGAGGAATGCATACGTTCACTCAATCAGATTGACTGGTACCAGAAACAACAACTGCAGCGCCATCAGCATAACATCAAAAAATGCCCTATCAAAGAAGGGGACCTTGTGCTTATGGTAGTCCGTGAGCACGCGGACAAATTCTCAGCCAACTGGGAAGGAGCTTACTTGGTCATCCAAGCATTTGACAATGGAGCATTCAAGTTAGCTGACATGGAAGGAAATGAGTTGGCCAATCCAACCAATCACTTGTACCTAAAACCGTTCTACGTTTGAATATAAGCTCAGGTATGTGCAAGTCCTAGAATCATGACTATAAACTGATACCACAGCAAGTCTTGGAATCACGACTATAAACTGATACCACAGCAAGTCCTGGAATCACGACTATAAACTGATACCACAGCAAGTCCTAGAATCATGACTATAAACTGATACCATAGCAAGTCTTGGAATCACGACTATAAACTGATACCACAGCAAGTCCTGGAATCACGACTATAAACTGATACCCCACAACATCCGCAATGACAATAAACTAGCGCCCGTCTGGCATGACAGTAAACTGCCACTGTCACAACCATTAGAGTCTGTTAAGACTCTAAACTAGCTTGCCTCTGCATGGTCTGCTAAGACTATAAACTGGCAACATAACATCCGTCACGACGCTAAACGGGCAATGTCCAATGGGTTCGACATAAAACTAACCCATGATAGTCCGTTAAGACTATAAACTGACACGTTCATCTCTAGCTCTCGCTTCACAGCCACACTCACTCATCAGAATTACTGCATTACTCACCATCCGACAAACTCCTCAACATCGCCGCCATTCATACACAGTGCTCAAAACCTCCTCTAGTATCTTCGTTTCGTCTGCAGCCATGTAAGTTTGAGCTCGCTTATCCACTCATGGTTTTCTTGTCCCCTTGGAGTTATGTTTGCAGGATGACACCCAAAGGCTTTTGCACAAGAATGCACCTCATCGCAAGCAGCAAGATGGTACAATGTTCGCAGCGCACATGGCGAGACTACATCAAACCATTCACTAGTACATTCCCATTCCCAGTATACTCACCATCCATTTCCCGATCTCCGATACACTGAATACATTCAAAAATCCTTGAGCACGTTGTGGCATACTGCAACACGTTATAGCAGTTGCAACATACAACGTGGCACCTGAGCATGAGTACAAGATCTACGCAAAACTTTCCAAAGAAAAAAATCGAGACCCTTGGCACTTTCCATATAAGCCCCAGGCAGGAAGGCAGTCATTTGAAAATCAAGTACTCATGTCAAAATAATCAAGAAGCATCCAGTTGCATGGCTTTGGCTATCTGTCAACAGGCTCCCCCTTTAACATTAAACATGGACCCTGTTCCTCCAAAGAATGTAACACATCCTCTCGTGGCTTTGGTCTTGCCAACAAGTTCCCCTGAACACTAACCAAGGGCCTTGTTCCACCAAAGGACGCACATCGCATGTCTGAACTCCGAGTATGCTAAACAATGGCCATTGGCAAGGATCAGCATGCCGCACATTAGAGCATCCTTTTTCCCCAGCATAATCCCCTGGATCCATTATCAATCCTCACAATCTCCATGACCCCCCAGATATGAAATTCCACTTTCACGATCACATGTACTATTGAACATGGTGTGATGACGTATAGTCAAGTGGCGAAGGACAAGGCCTACATCAAGTTGCTTGTGGTGTTTTGCACTTCTTTGTCGATGCTTCTCGGGTCGATTCCTCCAAGCGTCAACAAAGAGGGGCTAATGAAACACCACAAAATTTGAAGCTTAGTACTTGTCTGACACCAAGCAGTTCCCCGGGACTCCAGACGACCATAGCTACATTTGGCATCAAACATGGCAACTTCGGAGATCAAATGCTTCATTTTGACTAAGTATGCAGTTCCAGCGTATACGCTCATCGTATACCCCCAAGTGCACAACACCAGCGTATACGCTCAAATCCGCAGTGTATACGCCCAGCAAACACGTCTCACATGCACGCATGGCACGTACAACAGATTGCATATGCCCAACGACAAGATCTCCAAAGACAGAATGAAGACAACACCGAAGAGCAAGAATTGAAGCAAGTCGGCAACTGTCAGCGTATACACCCAGCATCCATCAGCGTATACACCCAGCGTATATGCCCGCATCCATCAGCGTATATGCCCAGCGTATACGCCCAGCGTCCGCAGCATCTCCACCCAAGTCCACACGCCCTGCACATTCAGCGTATACGCCCACCGTATATGCTGGCCTGATGCAGCGTATACGCCCAACAGATGTAATATATTGTATTTTTGTAAAGTGTATGTACCTGTTCAATGCACCACGTGTCTCCTAACTCGAGTCTAGCGTAACAACCGGTATAAAAACCCTGATTTTCCACTTCAACCAGGCGGTTGGCAAAAATACCAGTGGATACCCAGGAGCAATTACGCTGCGCACCAGAGCAAATACCCCCTTATGCTAGGAAACCTTGTATGTCGTGCACAGTCTCTACACCACGCCTACAGCGTAAACTAGCCCAACTGTCCCTGCATTCACCAGGGCTTTTCGTCCGCCTTGTGTTTCACCACAACTGTGTTAGACCGGTGCACTGTATTCTCATCTTGTAATACAATCGTTACATTCATAAAATTGTTTATAGTTTACATTATTTTTGTGCATGTGTTCTGTTTACACCCGTTTACGCTTATGTCCTGTTCGCACTTGTTACGCCATTTACGCTCTCATTTACACTCGTTACGTCATTTACACATAACCCAACGTATAACACTTTGATGTACATTTGGGGAAATCCTTGTCTGATCCGCGTGCGGACCACCCAAGGTACTCTTCCTTCGTGCATTCCAGCTCACCCTCAGGCGAAGGCAGGGTCTTCTGCACTCGTCCCGCGATCCCACGGTCTCTGTTTCCTTCCAGCCGGAGACCGACGATTTCAAGCGGTACAAAGGTTGTGCTGGTTTAATGTCTCAATAGATGGATGCTTACCTTGCTAGTTTTACATCATGGTAGATGGTCGAAAGCTTTTCCAGTTTAGCGTCGTGGTGGACGTGTGGAAAGAAATGCTAGTTTTACGTCATAGCAAACATGTACAACATTGCCAGTTTTACATCGTATCAGATGATTGTTACCTTGCATTCTAGCTGAGTTTATGTCTAGATGCGGTAATGATTTAGGTACATATGATTCACCTGGTTTGCAAGCTTGTTGCCATTGATGTCTGCTAACCTAAATGCTCCATTATCATATGCGTTGACGACCAGGAAGGGGCCTTCCCAGCTTGCAGAGAATTTGCTCACTAGTTCATGAATGACCTTGAGGACCAAGTCTCCTTTCTTGATCGATCGTTGATGTAGGTTGTGATGATGCTTTTGCTTTTGCTTGTCTTGATATTTTTCGATGTTGTTAAGTGCCTGGATGTGCTTCTCCTCCACTGAGTCTAGATCCACAATTCTGGACTCATTGTGTTGAGTCTCATTTATAACCGTGGAGAGGACCATCGTAGTGAGGGAACCTGAAGTTCAAGGGGAAACACTATCTCAAATCCATAGACTAGGCTATATGGTTTCCTACCCATAGCTATTCTACATGTTGTACAATAGGCCCATAGCACGTAGAGGATTTTCTCATGCCATCATTTCTTGTTGCTACTGAGCATCTTTTTCAGTAGATTGATAACCACCTTGTTTGTTGCTTCCGCTTAACCATTTTCTTACGGGTAATATGGTGAGGAAAAACATTGCTTAATACCAAGGTTATTGCAGAAATATTTTGTTTTGGTACTACTAAATTATGGCTCATTGTCAGTCACAAGAGTCATGGAAAGCCCAAACCTTGTTACTATGTTATCCAAGATAAAATGGCAAACCTGTTGAGATGTAGTCTTTTGTAGGGGAATAGCCTTGACCCATTTTGTGAAGTACTCAGTGGCGGTGATAATGAAACTATGTCCTATGGAAGACTTAGACGTGATAATACCTATGATATCTAGCCCCCATCATTGGAATGGCCAAGTAATCTATGTGGTATGCAACTTAGTTGGTGACACATGTATTAGATTTGCATAATGCTAGCATGTGTCACATGTCTTAACTTTGGTAAGGCAATCTCATTCCATGTACGACCAGTAATACCTTAAGTATCTAATTTTAGTGGCCATGGCTCATGGGGCTATGTGTTCTCCACATAGTCCCTCATGGACTTCGCTAATTATCCTTTGCGTTTGGTCATTATTAACATAGGTTAACAATACCTAATCAAAGGAGCGCCTACATAGAGTGTTGTCTCCAATGATGACGTATTACCTAGCACACTTGCAGATTGCATCTTTTTGTGTAGATGCCAACTCGTGCTGTGGTTCACCACATAGAAGGTAGGTTTTAATGTGGTCATACCATTCTGGCGTTCCTTCTGCACTTAAAGAAGAGATTTGTGCCACTTGGATGATAGGATCTGTACATTCCATCATTAAAGTGAGCAAGGTGGCAAACAAATGTGGTGGCACATTTAAAGCTAGCATAGCTAGTGCATCAGCTATGGTGTTCTCAGTACACAACATGTGTCAAACATCAGTCATAGTAAATTATTTTAGAAGATCTTTAGCCATATCATAATAGGGTTGCAGATGATTGGCTTTGTAGGCGTAGACTTCTGTGATCTCATTAACAACGAGCATTGAATCGCCTCGAATTTTTAGGTGTCGAGCGTTTAGTTATCTAGCTACTAATAGTTCCCTAAGGAGCCCCTTGTATTCTTCCACATTTTTCTTACAAGGAAACGCTAGGCGGTAAGCCAATGGATGAACATCCTTAGGGGAAAGTGTGATGATGGCAGTAGCACTGCCACCTATGGTAGTCGCAGCTCCATCAAAGTGTAATGTCTCTTTGAGGCCTGTTGATATAGGGCTTAAACTATGTACATGTTTATCTAGAAATTTAGGCTCTATAGTCACCTAATCGTTAACAAGTGATGCTACCAGTTGGTTGGCTATCGTTTGGCCTTTCGTAGAAGATTGGCCAACGTAGTGTAAGTCGAATTCTACTGTGATGGCTTTCCACCGAGCTATCTTACTGCTCTCATATAAATTATTCATGATTGCCTGTAGAATGTTTTTCTTGCAAATTATGTTAACCTAGCTACGAAAAAGATAGTATCTACATTTCTTGAGCACGAAAACCAATGCCAAGTAGTTACGCTCTACTTCATTGTACCTTGTTTCGTACGCAAATAGAGCATGACTTAGATAATAGATGGGGATTTCCGACCCATCATCCCTCTTTTGACAAAACAATGTAGCTATGAACATATCTAAACTTGCCAGGTAGATGTAGAAGGGCTGATTCCTTTGTGGCGGGAAAATCGTTGGCAAATGTAACAGCTCTTTCTTTAAGTCATCAAAAGCATGTTGACAGTCCTCGATCCATTCGAAGTTGACCCACTTCTTAAGTAGATGTTGCATGGGGTGTAATTTTTCTATCAACTTCAAGATAAACCTTCTGATAAACTATAACCTAACTTGCAACCCATACTATTCTTTGAGGTTTGTAGGTGGTGCCAGGTTAATGATAGCTCTAACCTTGTCAGGGTTGACTCATATGCGAGCCTTCGACACTACAAACCCCAACATGCGTTCGATTTTGACTATGAACACACATTTTCTCAAGTTGAGTCGTAGGTCATGCCTGAGACATCATTTAAGGATTAACTCTAAATCATCTAGGTGATCTACTGACTTCCTAGATTTAACAGCTATGTCATCTACGTAGTCGTTCAACCTCTCTAAGAGATAATCCCTAAAGATATACATCATGGCACGTTGATAAGTTGCTCTAGCATTTTTTAGTCCAAAAGGCATCATGGTATAACAGAAAGTTCCCTAGGGAATCATAAAAGTTATAGTCAGTTGATGTTTTGGGTTTATACGGATTTGATTGTATCCCAAAAACCCATCCATAAAGGATAGTAAAGCATGTCCAGTTGTTGTATCGATAAGTTGACCAATACTCAGTAATGGAAAATTTTCTTTGATCATTGCCTTGTTTAGATTGCGGAAGTCTATACAGATGCGTATTCCTCCCATTTTCTTAGAAATGACAATGATGTTTGACACCCAATCTAAGTAATCAACTGCATAGATGAAACCAGCTTGATATAGCTTAGTGATTTCATCATGCACTACCAACATGATTTCGGGCTTAATCTTCTGTGCTCTCTATTTAACCACTTTGATATGCAGGTCTAACACAATGTTGTGCTATATTAGTCATGGGTCTAAACCCGTCATGTCTTCGTACGACCATGCGAAGAATGAAACATTATCTTGGAGAACTCAAGATATGTCGTTCTATGTTTTTTGGTTAAGGAGAGATCTGACCCTTAGAGTTTTGCTTTCTCTCTTATGCATAACTACAAAGATCTCAGTGAGGGGATCATCGATCACATCACCAGCCTCCAGGTCTAAGGTTTGGACCAAATGTTCTAGCCAGTCTAGGGATAATTCTAAGGCTTCTATGGTTATGTCACAGGGGGAGGAGTCAGTTCCTATCATTGCAAGATTAGGTTGTCTAAATGTTTCCCTGTATGGGCCTATTAGGGCTAGGGGTGCAAGCAAAGCTTCATCCATTTGCAAATCGACCTACAAAATCACCAAGAAAGGAAGTAGTTAAATTTTTTTTGTCAACATGGTGAAATGATACAAGGCTTTAGAGGTACGTGTCAAAAGGCTGCTAGTTTAAGGTCTTATTGGACCATTACAATATATAGAGTTTTTAAGAAAAGATCAAGTAAGGTTTCCTAGGTGCTAGCTTAAAGTCCTCGCAGATTATGGCTAAAAGTATAATGTGGTATGACTAGTGTGGCAACATAGCTAATTTAGGGTCTTTACAGACCGTAGTTAATGTGATTGGATTACGAGACGATAAGCTGTGCATTAGTTTAGGGTATTTTCGAATCGTAATTAATGTGATATCTACGAGATTAATGGGGCAATCTTTACGCTTCATGTCAAACTAACATTATTGCACTTTGAGAAGGTTCTACGCTGATTAGGCGTGAAAATAGTAGGTTTCCACCATCATGCTTATAAGTAAATGGATCTTCTTTGAAGTAAACTGCAAGCATAGCGAAGTTGAGTTAGGCTAAAGCAGAAGGCAAGTGTAAGTTAACAATTTTGCAAAGGTTATTTAGGTGTAACAATGGCACCAAAGACTCAACACAGACATGCCAAGTTGGCTAGGATAGATGAAGTACAGGAAAGTTTGGGATGAATTTTGAAGACATGAGTCAAAACTTGGGAGGCTACTCCACTCACCCAGTAAGTCGTTCTTCACCTTCTTTGTGTGATATATGCGTTAGGTCATTTTCGCTGTCATTGTGCTATAATTTGTATTTGTTTCAAAAATGTGCACAACATTGGGTGTCAACACCTTCCTATGCTAGTTATGCTATGGGAGTCTGTAATATTACCCCTATTGCCTTTGTCAGAGACAGATCTTACACCATTGTAAGGGCTTGGGAAGTTTTGGGTAATGCATCTCTAGCGTAACATGCAATTTTCTGGGAGTCAAAGTAGTGAGAACCTTAGTGTTGCGTAATTTTCTTGTGAGTTTTTTTGGCGTTGTTAGCATGTCTAAACTATTTTCTAATGGTAGTGTGTTTTATTGTAAAGGGTCACGCTAAGGACCGTCCCAATCATTTTGGACATTATGGGCGTTCTATGCTCTCTAAATGTCCCTGTGGCCAACGTTCCTCCTCCCCATGCTTGTGTAGGGGGAGAGGCGGTTTGGTTCCGAACGGGCACATGGGAGTTCCTGCAATTTTTATTGTGTAACTTTAGCATAATTTTTTGGTCATATCTATTGGCTAAGACAATTGTTTCCATTCTGGAAACACTGTTGGTTGGGTTGACACAGAGTATTTTAATGTTTCTAGTGGACTGATCAATCGAGGTTGTAGGTGGGAGGGATTGTGAATAGCGCATCAAGGGTTTGAGGCACTTATCCTGGATCTAGGAGATGCCCAAGTTTAATTGTTACCATGACTACAACACACTATTCATAGCTCATGATCTCATTGCCTATTTTTGGAACCAACTTGGCACCGTGTATTATGCAGGCAGGTAAGTGTTGTCAAGGTGCTATAATTTGTTAACTGCTATTCGATTTTGTGTTGGATGTAAATAGTTTTCTGTATTCTATGGCATAGGTTCTTTATTGATGTGGATGGTCTCTAGGGCAATACGGATATGTTATATATGGCCCAAATAGCCATAAAGGGATTCACTTCCATCAGCAATGTGTGTGTTGGTGTCCTGGGACAACTAGGATTTGAAATCCAACACTACCCTATCCGGTATGCCAAATTTTTTGTCAAGTGTAGAGACTCTGGATGGCTAGATAGGGAGTGGACTTTAGACCATCCTATCACCGTTGATGACATGCAAGAGAAACTCCCATTGTTTCCTTTGCCCTTTGGACGCAATAAGTTATGCTACGCTGACCAACTGTGTGACCCTATGGGATGAAAAGAGTGTTTAAGATTTTAATTTGTTATTTTTTGTAACCTATTTTTTTGTATTTTATGTTTATAGTTAAAGAATTATGGGAGGTCATGGTGATAGCCTCTGGGCGTGACGCAGCCACCATCTCCTTCTACTATGGTGATATAAATAAGGCGCAATGTTGCTTTTGCCATGGAGCAGCCCTAGCTGTCATAATCAATAACCTTCAGGAAGCTAGACTGATGGAGTTATTTCTAGCTGTAACCTCCAATGTCCTAGTACCTAAAATGTTGGTCCTAGTTAACTCCTTTAGCGAACAACTTGAGCATTTTCAAATGCATGTGTGTAATGTGCGTATGAGTTTCGATATTAATGCTCAAATGTTTGCTAACGTTTTTGGTGTTCCTTCTAATGGCCTCCCGGTGGGAGAGAAATCCAAAAAGAGATCTAGACATCAGAAGGACATAGAGGAATGGCTAGGGACTAAAAAATAGCCAAAAGGGATTTATTCTAAAAAGATCTAGCTAGAGGTGGCTAGCATCATCTACCTCCTCTTTCGTGCTCATGCCTTTCCCAAGCTACTCTCCCAAGGAAAAATCCTTGGAATAGAGCAGGCTTGGATCATGCGAGAGGTTATGAAAGAGAGAACATGATATAATTGGGCCAAGCACCTTGGTGAAGGACTGTAGGTTGAGATGGTCAAGCTTTGCAAGAAGCTTAGGTCTCGTTGCAACGTGCATTTTTCCTTATTCATAGCTTGTCTGCAGCATTTTGCTGAATTCCTGGTGGTTCACAAGGATGAAGTCTGGGTGCAGTAGGATTGTAACCAGATTTCCAAGCCATGGATTTGCCAGGTCTTCTACACCATCCAATCCCAAGATCCTCCTGAAGCTATCGAGGAGTTGCTCTCAATAACGACTACGGATCAAGTGGCACCTCCCCTCCAAGGCTAATACATTGTGGGTGGGGCACCTCCTTCTAACACCAGAAATGCATCGAAGGGGAAGCTCTTGGTAGCAGAAATAGTAGCCTCATCAATTCAGTGGAAAAAGCACCGTTCAGTTGTGGATACTCCTAAGGAGCACCGTTCAGGGGAGGAAACTACGAATTAATTTTTAGAGGAGCCATCCCTCGACTAGTAAGTAGAGTAATGTGTGATTAGTTTGTGTATATTATGCTATGTATAGACATCATTTTGTAGCATAGCGCTCATGGGAAGTGAGTAAGGTTTTGCTAACTATGATGTGTTCTGTAGGAAGAGAGTAAGATGTGGAGGGATTGACCCCTAAAACAGGGGTCATAGTCTTGTAGCGTGTGGAAGGGACCCCAGCTTTGGAAAGGAGACACTTGTTAAAAACATGGGCATTACGCAGGATCCTATATCTAAAGGGAAGATGAGAGTAGAAGATGTTGCAGCCTTTTTAGATGGGCTGGAAAGGGAAAAGTGGTTTGTTGCTGGTGAGTTTGACCGCTTGCTTGACCTCTCTTCAATGGGAAATCCTCCCATTATTACCCCTGAGGGTTTGCTAGGTAGGAGCTTTGCATTATTGTAGCATCTCAGATTTTTTCTTTTTTCTATTGTGTTATGTTTAATCCATTTTGTTTGTGTAGTAGGAACTTCTGATAACAGTGGCACACCTTCATTAAATTTACCTTCATGGAGGGCATTTTTAATGATATGATCGATTTATTGGAGCAAATTGATCCTATGATTGGTACATCACTGTTGCTACTCAGGAATTGTTGAAACTGTCACATTATGTCATCCTGTCGTGTCTAACTGTCATCTTCATGTTACAGCATCTCACCTCAAATGGGATCCCAAAGATCTTGTCGATGTAGATGCTACCCCTAAACCCTCACTAGAGGTGACCAAAGTACCACACCACGTTTACGATGAGATGCATAAATGTGCATTGCACTCGGCCCGTGATTTATGGGAGAGTCAGAATGTCAACGAAGATCTCTGGAAGAGGTTACAAAAAGCAGAAAAAGAGAAAACCTCCCTAACTACTAGGGTGGAGGACCTTGAGTCCAAAAATGAATTTATACAAGCTCAGGATACCAATGATGGGAATTTGCGGATGGCTGTGATTGACTATGCCCACTATTGGATGGTCGTCAGGAACAATGTCCAAGCTAGCCATGAGCTCATCGAGCAATGAATGCAAATGGATCTCCTAGCCTAGAAGAGCCAAGACTAGAAGGACTACAGTGCAAGGGTCCAGGAATGGAGGCAGGCATAGAAAAATCATAAACACATGTATAAGCAGGAATATGCTACCTACCGCTAACATTACAGAGATTCTGCAGTTGAAGCACGGTCCCTCCGGCTGTTCCTTAATGTCATCGGTGCTTCTGGAGCATATGAAAAATTCCAGGAACAAGTGACAGTGAGTGTCTCCCCTTCCTTTTTCCCTGAGCCACCTCGGTGGACTTTTGTCGAAAAGAAGAAGGTTAAGGTTGGAACTGATCTAGGAGATGGCGTTTGGGTAGAGCTCACTGAGGAAGAGATTATGCGACACCTATCACTTAGCCTAGAACAAATTCCTTTTGTGGCCAACGTAGGACCATCATAGGTAAGCTGTGTGATTGTTGTATTTTTCCTACATGTGATTTTGATGGTGACGCTAACATTTTCCACATGTGAAATTATAGGATCGGCACGAAGAGGATCCCCAAGAAAAGGAGCCTCATAGAGAGGATCACCCCCATGAAGAGGATCTTCTTGAAGAAGATCTTCATGAGGAAGATCCTCATGAGGCAGATGTGAAGTTGGGTGAAATAGATGGAGGTGGTAACAAGGGGGATGTGTAGCATAGCAATACTGGTTAAGGATTGTATGTAGCATAGCAATACAAAAATAATTTTTGGTGTAATAAAAGGAAATAAAGAATAACGTTTTTTTTAAGCTAGTTAATGGTGTTTGTAAAAGAAAGGTTTTAATTTTGTTTTATGATGAAAGACGCTTTGTCAGAAAGGTTACACGTTTTAGGCCATTGCAGGTTGGCGGTAGTTTAAGGCCATTTTGGGCCAGAGATAGTTTAAGGCCATTTTGGGCCAGAGACAGTTTAAGGCCATTTTGGGCTGAAGATAGTTTAAGACCCTTTCATGCTGGGGCATCACACATGGAAAATAATAAACAGAATTACCAGTTTTAGACCATTGCGGGCCATAACTAGTTTAAGGCCATTTTGGACCGCAGCTAGTTTAAGGCCATTTTGGGCTGCTGATAGTTTACGGCCATTTTGGGCCACAACTAGTTTAAGGTCATTTCGTAACATCGATAGTTTAAGTCCATTTCAAGATGCAGCTATTTTAAGGCCATTTCGGGCCGTAGATAGTTAAGAAGCATAATGGTAGATGATGTAACATGAAATGATAAAGAATGTAAACAACGTAACAGTAAGCGATGTGTAATTATATAACATGCTACGCTAACGTGTTTTTTGGTTAGTTCCATAGCTTCTTCTTGATCATTCTTAGATTTGGCAATGAGTATGGATGAGGAGGTTTGTTACATCACTCCTCTACGCTATCATCCCCTCCTTGGAAGGGTAATTCATCCCAAGTCAAGTTTTCATTGGCCGCTGTGTCGGTATGTTCAACTATTGGAACAGGGGTTTGATCTTCAGGGATTTCAATCTCTGAACCCTGTTCCATCTCCACATTGTTGACAACTTGAGGATTCATCTTATCATTGTGGATGATCACTTCCCCTCCCGCATAGGGCAAGTGGACCTCTTGGTGAATGGGTGATGAGACAGCCCTTATATGAGCCAACCAAGACCTCCCCAAGATTAGGTTGAAGTCAAGCATCTCCTCGATAATGATGAATATTGCATTCATGGGGAACTGATCCCCTACTACAAAGTTGATGTATACATTTCCCTTAACTTGCACCCATGCCCCATTAAATGACTTCAAGCATGATGTCGTTGTGGGATTGATCTGGACAATCAAACCTAGTTTGTCCACTATGGGAAATGGAATGACATTGGCAGCAACCTCGTCATCTATGTGTACTCTCCAGATCCTATACTGGCCAACCTGGATAGTGATGAACATGGGAATTATTGTCACCTGACCCTTTTCTGGGTTATTGTTAATGGACTTGTCATGGAATCTCAGTTGGGAAGGCCATGGTTGGTTAGTACCGGGGTGAAGCATGATCAAATGGATTACTTCTTTATCTACTAGCAAACTTTCATCCACCAGTATGGATGCTAACATGCGAACCATGGCTTCACGATGCGATTGGGATGTCATCAGCAAGTCATACAGGCTCAATGTTGTATTTTTATGTTTGAGAGCCTACTTAACTTATGTGAAAGCATCAAGGAGATTATTCCCATGGTCTGGTTATTTTTTTCCCTTCTCTTCTTCCATTCATCCTAGGAGACAAATCTCTCGGGGATGAACAGTTTCTAGTTGAGGGTTGTATTTTCTTCGGCAAGGAGAAGATGGTTGTGTCTGCGTAACGTCATCCTTTTCAGAGGAAGAAGGATCCAAGGGTGTTGAGGCCAAAGGGGTAGGCTTAGGAAACCCTAGCCTAACATGCTCCTTGGATCTTTTATCTATCACACTCCCTTCTCCTCTCCTTGTGGATTGAGGTTGGGGCATTGACTTAGAGGTTTGCCCCTATGTAGTAGAAGTAGCAGACAGCTTTGGCACCCTGATGACAAAGGGTTCTTTAGGTGTCGGTACTGGCTGGACCACGGCTTTAATGACAATCAGCTGCAGAATAGATGTCTGAGGTGGAACTTGGAGGACAAAGGGTTGTTGTTGTGCCATGCCCATCAATATCAATGGGTTTGTCATGTGAGGTGGACAAGGAGGCACGTGCAACACGAAGGGTTGTTGTGGTAGTGCTAGGTTGTTTCCATTCATACCCACTGCATTGATAGTGTACCCTATGTTATTTACATTCAACGGCTCTTGGTACATGTGCATAGACTAGTTTTCTAGATGAATCAGAGTATCACTCTCAAGGCTCAACTTGCCTTGGTTGATCATGCGTTGAATGTCATATTTAAATGCCCAACAATAGTTTGTGTCATGACCACACAACTGGTGGTAGTCGCAGAAACAGTCCAGATTGAAGTTCTTGGGAACTAGCAGTTCATTTGGTAGAGCTAAGGAGGGATTCTTGAGTAGCTCACAATGTCGTCTGTGGTGTTTTAAAGCCTCCTCAGACACCTTCTTGTGTTGAATGTGACCAGTTCCTAACAGTTTCTTTAGAAGTTCTGAAGGCTTAACAGGTAGAGTCGTATATTTTGAGCGATCTTTACACTTGAAATTAGGCTTCAGCTGAGGCAATATCTCAAGAGCCGATGCTATTTATTGATCGACATTGTTTGAGCTAGTTGTAGCCTCAATAGGGGCTGTAGCTATCTTTTTGTTGTTATTTTTCTTTTTGGCCTCTTTGTCCACGACTGCTACCATTATTGTTGTAGCCTTGCCCTTGTCTTTGCTTTTTTTGTGGGCATTTTTATAGGCCACATATGCCAGTTCTTTGCTAGCCTCCACCATGTCTTGGATGCTCTTAGTCTGAGAAAAGGCTTGGTTGAGGGAGTGGGGAGAAAGGTAATACAGTTTAAACTTAATAAAGTCATTGACTACCCTCTTGAAAATTGCCAACAGATGGTCCTCCATGATGGGCTCACGGATTTCATTCAAGGTGGTGCTCCACCGCTATATAAACTTTTGGACCGGTTCAAGTGGATCCTACTTAACTCCCATTAAATGGTCCAACATGACCTTGGGCCTTAGGTTGTATTTGAAATAGGTTACGAATTGAGTTAGCAGCTCTTCCATGGTCAAAATGGAAGAGTGTGGAAGTTCACGATACCAATCCAAAGCTTTCCCTATTAGAGACATAGCAAAGACATGGATAATGGTATGTGGCCATTGTTGCAGCAACAATGACTCTGACTTGAAGGTAACTAGATGAGCATTGGGATCGCCTTCCCCATTGTATTTTGTGAAATGGGGATGTGGCATCCCAAGAGGTAATGACAAGATGGGAACTACGGGATTGATAGGATCGTCATGGTAGAAATCCATGACATGTACTGTATTAGAACCTGTAGCTTTGAGGCATTTAACCTCTTTGGTAAAGGTCTAAATAAGATGGAAAGCTTAATCTAGACTCAAGGATGAAGAGGTTGGCTATGGAATAATAGGTGGAACCACAACTGGTGATGGGATAGGAGCAGTAGCATGGCCTATGGGCGATGTTGTCAGAACTATCCCTGTGGGCAGTACCGCTTGTGTCATCCACCATCTGGTAGGTGGTGCAACTGGGGCAACGATCGTCGATTGTGTCATAGGATACGTTGTTTGTGTAGTCGGTGGCACATACAATGACCTTGTAGTTGGATTTATCACCTACGTGACCTGGTGTTGATGATGAGGAAGATAGGACATCTGTATAGGCTGTGCAATAGGGGGTGATGTATTTGTAGCCCACCATGTGGTAGGGGTGGGTACTATTGTTTCTGGTGGAGGGGGAGCAAGAGCTGGGATTGATGGAGAAGTTGTGTATAATTCTGAAATGGGTACTATGTGTACATATGGTAATGTAGGCGTAAGTACGTGATGCGATGGGTTAGCTGACCATGACTACGGAGGAATGGACTATGAAGGGGTAACATCTAGAAAGGGAGCCAGAGAGAAAACATGCTGATGTGATGAATGTGCAACACGGTTGGTGGTAGACAACGATAAAGGAGTAGTGACCATAAAGAGCATATTTTCATGGGCCGCTATGGAGGGAGGAGCCATAACAAAGCTAGCATGACTACCTTCCTCGAAGTGTGAATCTATGTCCTCCTGCCCATTGTGGAATGCTTCATCATGGAACATCTCATCTCGTTGTTCCGTTGATGCCCTGGCCATTAATAGTTGATCTAAGATCCACTGTTTCTGGTCCGTTAGGGGTATGGAAGTGTTGGGTGAAGGAACGAATTCCTTCCTGTTATAGTACATGAACTCATATTTTTGTTTCTCTTAGAGTTCATGTGGGTACATAGGTAGATTCACCATAAGTTTGGCACAAAGGAAGTTTTAATGTTCCATGCACTAAGGATGCCCCTCAAGCTCTTTGTTTTGAATCCTGAGGGATTGGCGTGGCTGCACCAGACTGGTCGGTGGCTCAACAACAGCAAGGGTAGCCTGCATCATTAGGGGATTTTTGAGACTAGTGGTGGGAACGTTGGTGATTGTTGCAGCCATTCTCTACACAGATAGAAGGTAATGCTAACAATGATAAAGATCACAAAGGAAAAAGTGAGCTAAAGACAAACATGGGCTTTTTGTCCTACTGGATTCCAGAGGAATTATCAGAGCAATCGATCTGTACCACATGATCATGTAAAAAACTATGGAGGTATCATGTTTATGCTAGTTGATAATGGGTACAGACAACTTACAAGACTACTTGTGAAATGCAGATCAGAGGTTCAGGACCTCCTTCTAGAGCTAGAAAACTCTAATGATGGAAAATGTCAATTGCTGGAAACACCGACAGGATTTCTGTGTACACATTTTCAACCCCAAATTCGTGCGAGGGCCATGTTGGAGAAAATGAATCTAAGGTACCCTGAACAGTCTTGTCGATCAAACAAGGACTTACTTAGTCAGTAAATTTGTTAACGATCATGTAACGAGATGACGATTTGATGTGTGAACGTAATACCAATTGACAAGAAAAATGAGATCTACTCCAAGATCGGATCTTGAAGGTAATGGAAATAATGTAAACTATGCAAAACAACTATAAAAATTAATGTAAATAGATTGCAATGAATCAAAATTTAGAAAATGCACGATCCTAAGATCTAGGATCTCTCTTATGGACAAATATGATGAACGGTTTCGATGAAGTATCCATTGCCAACAAGAAGCTATTTAGAGATTAACAAGAAAAAGGCCAATCTATCTTATTCACTAGCCAATCTGGGCACAAGGGAGTCATGCTCGAAGAAAAATGTTCACTAACTTGCAATCTCCAGCCAAAAAGCTTCTCTCTGTCACAATCGATGCTCTTCCCAACTTTTGTCAACTACCTTAAATTTTTTGACCTCTTTTTTTTTTTTTGCTAACCCGTTTTTTGTTTTCTTAGCTAGCTAGCCAACAAAAGCAACCAACCAATCTTTTTTTCCAACCCTTTTAGTGTTGTTCACCGAGGTGTTTATAGGATTAGGGTTAGGAGAAGTACACGGTTTAGATGATGCCTATCCTGGGCCCACAGAATGTCATTGACTTGGCCTGCTACAGCTAAAGCTTGTGACGCTACGTTGTGCTACGCTTTGAAGCGTAGCATTGTGTAACCACCTCGTGGCTATGCTATAATATGTTGGGAAGCATATCATGGCATAATGACTGCTACTATTTAAATTTTTATTTCCTTATTATTGCAGCTATATCAACTGTGTTGTTTGCATTACACTGTGCTACACTGCATAGCATAACACAAGGTAACACACAAAAAGTTAAGCCTTTGAAACAAGGTTAACTTGCAAATTTGAGGTGTTGTCCTCATGCATCCCTTGTTCTGTTCTTTCCTCCTAAAGTCTACTATGCTGAGCTGCGTAGCAGGCCCTTAGCCGAAAAAACAACTTGCTGAGATGTTTAATGATTTTCTTTTTTGGTGCTTCCATCGCTTGGATGTATTGATGCCACACTTGTGGAAATCCTTGCCTAAACTTTGAGACTTTGCTAAATCATTAAGGTCTCAAAATTTCACAGTGTTTCACTCATGATTTCACATCCCTCAGTTGCATACACATTATGATGCATATGGCACTCTCTTCACATCAACTGTAGAACCCATGGTTGATGTAACATAACTCATCCTATGGGGAGCCTTTGTTGCAATGTCAAAGCCTAAGCAGATGTAACATGAATCATCCCTAGGAAACAAAGCCCATCTTCTTAATGGTCAACTTGTAGCTAACATTCAGTAGTAAGCCAAACCCAAAGAAGGTTCGCCTCAAAACACAAAGAAAAAAGAAGAAGAAGAAAAAAAGAAAAAGAAAAAAGAAAAAGAATGGGGCAAAGCACATCCCTAGGCAAATTGACAATGCTGCAACTTTACAACTGGCCAAGCCTTAAATTAACTGTGATGCTCTCATAAACACTCCAACAAGAGGTCAACATTTTAGGGGCAAGCCCCTTCATGCCATGGTCACCAACAGCCATGCTAAATTTGCATCTTACATCATGATCCATTATTCACATTTCATTCCCATAGTTCAAATTTCATCTCTCTAGCATTGCCTATACGCCTTTTCACCTAGCATAACATTATTTCCATAACACTCTTGAGCATGGTAAAATGACATCTGATCTTGTGCTAACAAGTGATGTTGATGGCATGTCTACTATGGGGTTTTGTAATTCTTTGTTGACATCTCTTAGGCTACTCCTCTAGATGTCAACAAAGACGGGTCATTGAAACACCACAAAATTTCGGGTCTCAACATCACAACTACAAATTTGGCTAAGTGTCAGAATGATGGAACTTTTTGCACAGATGTTACATTGCATAACATAGTGTAGCATAGCACCTTATTACGCTATGTAGTGTAGCACAACGTAGCATGCCTCTTAGGCTACGTAGCGTATCACAGCATAGCACCATGTCACTTTGTGTAGCGTAGTGTAGCGTAGCACTATTTTCAAGCTATGCAGTGTAGCACAGCGTAGCTAGCTTGACCTTGCAAGCATCCCATGTCCTGCATTTAACATGGGATGAGCGTAAGCATGGTCCCACCCACCACATTACCATGTGGCACTTGAACCACATTTTGGACTAACCCTAGTCCTATAAATACCCTTGGAATCCAAGGGTTACATTCCTTGACCGTTGGCATTTCCCAAGGGTTGGCATCTCCCAATGGTTACATTCTTTGACTGTTGACATTCCCACAGGGTTGGCATTCCTTAAATGTTAGCATCTCCCAGTGGTTACATTACTGGACCATTGGCATTCCCTAAGGGTTGGCATTCTTTAATTGTAGGCATCTCCCAGTGGTTACATTCTTGGATCATTGGCATTCCCCAAGGGTTGGCATTCTTTAATTGTTGGCATATCCTAGCAGTTATATTCCTAAATTGTTGGCATTCTATGGTGATTATCATTCCTTGACCATTGGCATTCCCAAGTGGTTGGAATTCCTTAGATGTGAGCCTTTTTAACCACTTGGCATTTGGAATTTTGGCATGTTGGCACTGAGCTCCATGGGGGAACGAGACCCAGAGCACACCACACTAGTAGAGAGCCAGAGTTGCACCTCACAACCCACTGCAACCCCATTGCAGCCCTGTAGAACATTGCATGATACATCGTGGTGGCCAACCTTGCAGGCACAGTTCATCACAATGAGCACTAGACTTCACGACCCAATGCCACCAAGGGTATGACTAGACTCCCACTATGCCTATGATACACTATGTATACCTTTTTGAATTAACCATGCTCCCACTTTTGGGGCAGTGCATTTTTGTTCTCAAATTCTATTACATTTCTCAAGTATTTCTCTTTGGCATTTAGTTTAATGCTTTTACTTTATTACTGTTTCATACATATTTTCATGTTTAGATCATTATTCTTAGGTTGGGACATCCTGCTACGCTCTAGCTGAGCCAGATCTGATGCCCATGCATAACATAGTATAAAATATTTTTAGACATGATCATATTAACATCATGTAAGTCCTTGTTTGATCGACAAGACAGTTTAGGGCACCTCATTTCCATTTTCTCTAGCACGGCCCTTGCACGGATTCGAGGTTAGGCTATGTGCCTGATAACCTCTTGGTGTTCCAGCCATCAACATTTTCAGACACTACAATACCTACATGGCCCTAGGATGTATTATCAAAATTAGGAAGTTTTGATAATTTATGTTAATAATTTATAATGTGTATATGAAAATTTGCATCTATGTGTATAATAATGCTTTTCCTATTACTTGGTGATTGTAGGATGTTACTAAAATCCATTTTTATTATAGTTGAGCTTGTGGTTATCCTATGTTTCATGAGTGAACTTGTTCCCAACATCCTTATGACTAACTTGCAAGTGGATCATCAAGTGGTGTGGTTTTGACCATAAGCCTGGGAGCTCCTAGAGTAGCTATTATAGTAGTTCAATGTGATCATGTGGTTACACTTAGTAGTTAAGGCTATAAGTGCTATTACTAAGATGTTACTACCCAGGGCTAACTAAAGAATCTTGAAGTTTATCTCAAATGAGTCCATTGCTAATGTTGTGTGGTAGGAGGCTCAGGTAAAGGTCCTAGGGGCATTCAAAAGTTATTTAGAGTATGACACATGATGGGGTTTTCTTGTTATAACAAGAGCAACACCCTTTTTGTCACATAGTGGTTGTATACTTTGTTCCAGAACTTGCTTGGAACTATCTACTACATTAGAGGATAAGTGCTTGTATAAGTTATGTAGCATTTTTAACTACATGATCATGTTAAATTATTAATGCTTCTATGTTTGATTGCTAGGTTTCAAGTTGATGAAGATGACCTACATGATGATCTAGATTCTCTAACCTTAACTTGCACTGCCTTAGAGGTTTTCTTGTATAACACAAGCATTCAAGTAATTGTGATTGAGTAAATGGGATGCAATCTAGAGACCTATATCTCCCATCACCTGAAGGCATACAAGTGATGTAGGATCCACATCTAGTTAGATGAGGAGTAGACTATTGGTGAGATTAACTCTGAGGAGGTGTCTTCAACACCACCACCATCTCACACTCCATTTGTGTCATGTAGATACTTATGTTTTCGCTCATGTGCTTGCTTGTGTATGTACCCTTTAGTTTACCTCATTTACATGATGCTAACATTGTTTAACTTTGTGTTGTAGTGGTGGTTACCTTAGTTGAGGTGAAAATGGTCACAACGGGTTGCAAATATGCCATCCTTATCATAAAATATGGGGATGTGGAGGATGTTAAGGGTGCACAACATTGGCTATGCCATAGAGCACCAAACATGTTGATAGCTCGGCTCACATGTATTGGGTTAATGGACCTATTCTTGGCCCTTAGCTAAAGTATCCCAATTGCCAAAATGATCACCATCATTAACTCCTTTAACAACAATGTTAAAAGGTTTTTGACCTAGATGTGTAGTGTGATGGTAGTGTTGGACCTCAACAAGGCCTTCTTCATTGATATCTTTGGCATTCTTGCTAATTGCCCAATCATTGTCGATAAGGCCAATAGGAAGGTGGCCCATAGAGAGGAGATCAAAAATTGGTTGGTGGCCACTCAATCTCACAAAGGCATATTGATCAAAGATATGCAAGTACCTAAGATGCAAGAGCTTTACCATCTATTCTATGCTTGTGCCTTTCCTATGCTACTTTTTCAAGGAAAGATCCTAAGGGTGGAACAAGGGTAGGTGATAAAGGATGTTCTACTAGAGGGTATGAGGTTTAATTGGGCTATGTACATAGCCAATAGTTTGCATGTAGATATTTATTAGCTTCAATTCAACTTTCAGAAGAGGTCCCAAGTCCACTTCACATTCTTCGTAGGATACCTGAAAACGTTTGTAGAGTTTCTGGGCATGAGAGATGATGGATGATAGGTGATGTAGGATCATGAGTACTTGTCCCAACCATGAATCAAACATATGCTTTTGACCATAAGAAAGTAGGACCCTCTAGTGGAGATCAATGAGTTGTTATCAGTAATGACCAAGGTTCCTCTGGGACACTCATATTATTTGTGAGATAGTGTGGGCGAGGGCTCTTCAGTTGGCACTAGGGATGTGAGCAAGGTAGATAACTATAGAGTAGAGATGGTCGGACTATCTAAAGCCAAGATCAAGAGGCTGCATTCTCAAGAGGAAGCTACCCTTGAGATTATGAAGCCAAGTAACAAAAAGATCCACATTAAGCTGCAAAGCTTGCATACAAATGTTGCAAGTTAGCATGCGTAAATTCTTAGATGGCTTAGTTGTATTTATGTATATCTTATTATTTTTATGTTTTTTTATTATTCTATACTATCAATTAGCTAATTATGTGCTATATGTGTATATGTATTAATCACAGAAAAAGAAGAGAGGGTTGTAAGAGTAGTAGCTAAGCTGGCAACAGAGGAAGTGCTTCCTCAAACTGAGGAGGAGGAGGTGGCTCATGGAGATGAGCTTCATGAGGTAGTAGAGGCCCTTTGATATTTGGAGGAAGAGGGGTTACTCCACCTTGATGAGGGTGATTTTGACACTCTTTCTAATAATACACAACTAAGTGAGCTCCCTGCACTCACTCTTGAGGGCTTACTAGGTAATCAACTTGTATTGCCATCTATCTTCCTTTATTTGCTCTAGTATCTTTAGCTATTAGGCCGTATGTGAAGTGTCTCATTATATTATAGCATCAAATATTCTTGCTAATAGTTCTACATCTACCTACCATATGGAGCCATGTGTAGATATGCTAGATAAATTTTCCTTCATGGAAGGTGTTGTTGAGGACATGGTGGACTGCTTGTGACAAGCGGACCTTGAGCTCGATATATATGTAATCTTTTCATTTTATGCTATCCTACTCATATGCTTGAATTCTTAGTTTTTAGCTAAGACTATTTGGTTTTTGTATGCCTATAGGTCCTAAGCTACAGTGGGACCTAAGCAAGGTGGCTAAGATGGATGCCCTGCTCGACCTTCCTCTTGAAGTTCATTAGGTGCCTTGTCACATGTACAAGACATCTAACAAGTGCACTCTTTCTTGTGCAAACACATTATGGGTCTGTAAGCACTCGAATAAGAACCTATGAAAATGTATGCATGAACTACAGAAGAGGGTAACTAGCCAAGATGACAAGATTAAATATTTTCAATCTAGATATGACTTCATAGCAGCTAGATTGCAAGTAGATGGCACCTAACATACCTCTAATATTGAGTATGCCATATACTAGATAGCCCTTAGAGGTAAGAATAAGGCCATGTGAGAGCTGGTAGAATAGCATCTCCAAATGGATTTACTCACCCAGAGGAACTAGGATTAGAAGAATTATAGCACCAAGGTTTTTCATTGGTAATAGATTCAAAAGAATCACAATAATTAGTATAAAAGATGGCACAATGCATATTTGTGATGGTATAAGGAGGAGTATACCAAATTCCACTACCTTGAAATGTTTCTTGAGGTGACTGATGAAAAGTAGGCATATGACTTGTTTGCATAGAGTATGGTCGTGAGTGACTCTCCCATGAGGGAGATCATCACCTACTCTAAAGAGTTCTCTTATGCTACATTTTCTATGGACCCACCCACATGGACTACTATGGACAAAGGTAAGATCCTTGTAGGTATTGACTTTGGCCAGGAGGATTGGATGCAATTTTCTAAGGTTGAGATCCTCCAGTGCTTGGAGGCTGGCCTTGGAAAGTTATCTCTAGAACTCACTGATGCAGGATACTTCCAAGTTATTTTTTTATGTTTTGAGTTAGCTCATATAATGCATACTTTCTTACTAGTTGCACATATTTTTTAATGATTGTGGTAGGTACTACGTGATGCTATAGGCCCTAACAATGTGGCGAAGGAAGAAGAATCTCCACCTTCACCTAGCGTTACTAGTTGAGTATGACTAGATGTATCTCCTACTAAGCTTTTTTACTACGTATTTGCCATGTGATGCTATTCATGCTATGTATTTCTATGCATATTACATTTTCTATGGATGATTATTTGCTATATGTAAACTTTTATCCTTATATGACAATTTGCTATGCTTATAATGTAATGTGATGAATTAATGTGCTAGCCTAGAATTATGTGACGATAACGATACTAGGTCATTACAAAACATAGTGATTTTATTTTTAGTTTAAAGCCTTGATAGGCCCCATGCTATTTTAAGGCCATAATGAGAGGGTCAATGCTAGTTTTTGGCCATTTCAGGCCATGTGTTTCTAGTTTAAGGCCATTGTAGGCCATGGCAATAGTTTAAGCCCATTTTCGATCAATGCTATTGCTATAGTTTAAGGTCATTTTGGGCCATTGTAATTGTTTAAGTCCATTCCAAGCCACCACAATTTTTTAACTCCATCACAATAGTTTAAGGCATCCCAAGCCACTGCAATAGTTTAAGGCCATTCTAGGCAACGTATTACTAGTTTAAGGACATTTTAGGCCACTACAAGGGGATTGAAGGTAATTGTCTAGGGTCATTCTAGGACCCTGATGATAGAGATAAGGAAGATAATTTAAGACCATTTGAGGCTTCTTAATGCTAGTTTAAGTTCATTTTGGCCCATGGTGCTACTATCTCGTTTTTGATGATTTTTGCATTTATGGTTTTTATGCAGTTTGATGTTTCTCATGCATTAACCTAATAACTACAAAAGGGAAAACTAAAAGAGTGAATGCATGAACAAAGTAGATGAATGCATAAACAAAGAAAACAAATGCATAAACAAAGTGAACTAATGCGTAATAACATGAGCAACAATAAGTAGAAAATAACATTAATCTAAGTAAAAAAAAATGTGACATAAGCAAAAGGTAAAATATAGAATAAGAAGAAGTGGATGGTGCGTAGGCATCTAGCACATTTTTGACTTAGGGGATACCTTATTAGTGTAGTTTCTTCCTAACTCGATGTGGGTTAGGGGGCACATAGGGTTTGGATTGCACTGGTAGTCTCCTTGACCCTCACTTGGTATGTCAAAGGAATATTCTACCCAAAGGGCATCTTTCAGTAGGTCACCAACATCTTTTTTCTTTTTAGATGTGTCCACCTCATGTATCTTATTGTTTGTTGCAAGTGCATCATTAGGAAATTCAACTTCCGATCCTTGCTCTATATCTATGTTGTTAATGGCCAAAGGGCTAGTGTTATCACCATGGATGATAACTTCACCACCTTCATATAGAAGGTGGATTTCTTGATGAATCATAGAGGAGATGGCTCATAATTAGCCTAGCCAAGGTCTACCAAATGTTAATTTAAAAACTATCATTTCCTCTATGATATGAATTCAGCAATGATGTAGAATTGCTCCATTGCTACAAAATGCTATGGTGATAGTGCCCCTAACGATGATGTATGACTTGTTGAAGGATTTTAGACACATGATTTTTGTTGGCCTAATTTGATCTACAAGGCCTAAATTATCAACAATGGTATATGGTATAATGTTTTTTGCTGCTCTATCTTCAATGTGCACCTTATGAATCTTGCATTGCTTGACATGTATAATGTTGAACATGGAAGCTATTATGACCTCTCCCCTCTTGGAATTGACCTTAATTACTTCATTGTGAAATGCTAGGGATGTGGAACTTGATTCCTGGGGTCCGAGGGGTAACATCACTACATGGATGGAGGTCTCATATGCAAGTATGTCCTCTAAGATAGGAATAAAGGTCAACATTCACACCAATGCTTTACAATGAATAGACAAGGTCATGATTAGATCATATAGGCTCAATGTTGTGCTCTTCTAGTTAAACACTTGTTTAACTTAATGCATCTACGAAGTCTTTGCCATCAGCCATGCTTTCCTAACCTTGAATTCTTCCATGTGGCCTAAGAGATGATCTCTCATAGAGGTAACTTAGGCTTCATTTTTCTAGTTTGTTTAGGGGCCTCAATGTTCCCTCATGGTTTTCTTGTTGTAGCCTCTTCAGTTACCTTGGCCATCGAGATCACAGATATGTGAACTAGTTTTGGTGGACCTAGAACTCTTTGATTTTGATATTTTCTAACCATCTTATCTACAAGGTGCTCATTTGGTCTCCTATGTTGCCACCTCGATGGCCTACTAGTGTTGCTAGCAAGGTTGCACCTTAGGAAGGAGGGAACTAACACATTGCCCACTACTAGGTTTTGGGTAGTTGAAGGGCTAGCATACTATGATACTTGAACAATGAAGGATGCATGAATTGTTATTATTGATGCAACTTATACAGGTATTCTAACTACAAAGGATGTTATAGGTGCTTGAAGTGGCACTTTAATGATGAAAGGGGGTCTTGAAACTATGGGGGCTGAGGGAACCCTTGTGCTACCAGAGGGTACTTGGACCACAAATGGTTGTTGCATTGGTTCTAGGTTGTCATTAACACTAATAGCATTTATGACATAGTTGGCATCATCTATGTTTAGAGGATCATTTCAGACCCTCATGGACTGGTTTTGAGGCCTAATTAGGTTGGCAATGTCAAGTACTAGCTTACCTCTGTTAATCATCCTTTATAGATTATCCTATAAGGCTATGCAAAAATTAGTGTTATTGTCAAGGAACTAGTGATAGTGGAAAAACTGATCTAGCCTAAAATTCCTCAAGATCGGGGGCTCATTCAGTGTTGCTGACGTGGGATTTCTTAGTAGCTCATAATACCTATTGTGTTTTTTGTAGACATCCTTAGACATTTTCTTCTACTAGATGCATCTAGCTTTCAAAAATTGGTCCAATAGCTCTAAAGGTTTTAATGGCAATGGGGTATACTTAGAGTGATTCTTGCACTCAAAGTTAGACCTTGGAATAGCTTACGTTATGGCCATTGAGGATCTGGGCTAGTTAGTTGTTGTAGTGATAGGGTTGGTAGCTTTGTTGTTAGCCAAGGCTTTGGTTTGCCTAACCATTGACCTCAAATTGGCTACTTTGGCCTCTTTAGCCATAGTCACCACTATTGCATTTTTCTTTCTCTTATCCTTTTCCATCCTTGCATGCTGGATTTTGTGGGCCACATAGGCCAAGTCCTTAATAGCTTCTATCACATCTTGTATGCTCTTGGTTTGGGCAAAGTCTTAGCTTATGGATTTTGAGTCTAAGTAATATAGTTCTAACTTTATGAAGTCATTAACTACACCTTTAAATATGCCCAGGAGGTGTGTTTTGGCTATCGGCTCTTGTATTTTGTTTAACTAGGCACTCTAGCATTGAATGACTTTTTGCATGGGCTCTAGGTGGCCTTGCTTTATTTGCATCAGTTGGTTCAAAGTTGTCTTTTACTTTAAGTTGTATTTGAAGCACGTTACAAATTAGCTTAGAAGGACCTCTAAAGAGGAGATAAAGCTTCTAGGAAATTCATGATACTAATCCAACACTTTCCCAGTGAGTGACATGGAAAACACATGTATCATGACATGCGACCATGCTTGTAACAAGAGGTACGATGATCTAAATATGACCAAATGCACATTGGGATCCCCTTAACATTTTATTTTGTGAACTGAGGCAATGGGACCCTAGCTGGAATAGTTAGTGGTGGGACCATAGGACTTATATGGTCATCATGATAAAAGTCCACCACTTTTACAGTTTGAAAGGAGGTAGCTTTAAGTTGCTTCACCTCTTTTATCAGGATTTGGATCATTTGGAATGCCTAGTCTAAGTTTTGAGACATTCTAGATGGTTGTGTTTCTTTCACGATTTGTTGTTGGACTAACTATGTGGTCCATGGCCTTGTCATAGGTTGCAAAATCACATAATGCACTTGATGTGTGGACCATGATGTAGGGATAGTAATTGGGGTAGGTAATGCACACATGGGTTGGGTTGGTGCTAGTGGAACTGATGAAATAAGTAAGATGTAGGGTGTGTGAATCACTTAGGGCCAAGAGATGGCCCCTATGTGGAAGTGTGATTGAGTTGACATAGTTGTGATGGGTAGTGATGGTTGGGTTGGTGGCAATGATGCCATGAAGGGCACGCTAAAGAGAGCTACTGCATCATAATGTGTATGTTGTGTCGAATGTGTCATTATCATAGGTGTTAACCTAAAAGGTGACGCTAGTGCTATCACTATCTTAGGAAGAATGGGTAAATAAGACTATGAAAAAATAAAACTAGGGGTGGCTCATTAGAATACAATGTGCAAAGAGCCCTCGTGCTCAAATTGAGCTTTGAACTCATCCTCTTCTTCCTATAGGGACTCCTCATAGTCTGTTCCTAAGTCACACTCACCTACTTAGATTAGCTAAGCTAATATCCAAAGGTAGTGAAACACCATAAAATTTTGAGTCTCAACTACAAATTTGACTAAGTGTTAAAATGATGGCACTTTACCCAAATTTTTCAAAGTGTTGAGTGTAGTCAACTCAAATAGCCAGTTTTGCAAGATTTTTTTCTAAGTGTTAGAATGATGATACTTGTTTCATAATTTTTGTAAGTATTTAGATTATGCTTCCATTTCTAGGACTACCCTCTAGAGCATACTCAACATGCAATAACCAGTTTTGCAAGATTTTTTCTAAGTGTTAGAATGATGACACTTGTAGAATTTTTCTACGTGTCGAGACTACGCTTCCACTGCTGAGACTATGCTCCAGAGTGTAGTCAACATAGTCAACACACAATAGCCAGTTTTACAAGATTTTTTCTAAGTGTAAGAACGATGACACAAGCTGTAGACTACACTCTCCACTACTAGGACTATGCTCTAGAGCATAGTTAGCATAGAAACACCAATTTTGGCATATTTTTTTTAACTACCAAGACTACACTCTAGAGCATAGCAAGGGGGTCTAGCATAGCAACCAAAGTTAGAAAAATCTTCAAACTTTTTCTAGCTATATTTGGACTTAAATTTTTTTTGAATTTTTCTAGCTACCTAATGAACACCTAGCCTAACTTTACATCCCAACTACCATAGAGTGTAGTGCAACCCACGACACCATCATGTGGTGCTTAATCTACATTTTGGACTAACCATAGCCCTATAAATACCCCTAGATCCCCAATGTTTTGGGGGTTGGCAATTCGTACTTTCATTTTTCATTTGGCATTTTGGTATCTTGGCGCTTAGCTTCATGGGTGAAGGAGACCCAAAGCACACCATAGTAGAGTGGCAAAGAAAACTACATGGTATACCATAGCAGCCAACCCAGTAAGCATGAGACATCATAGTGAGCACCATACTTCATAGCCTAATACCATTGAGACTGTGACTACACACCCATTGTGCCTATTGTACACCATGTACCTTCTAAATTTCTTTTGATGTTAATTACACCTAATCCAATTTGGGTTGATGTTCCATTTCTCTCTCTTCTTCCTTTGCATTTTCTTCACATTTTTCTTGGCATTTTATTTGCATTTGGCCTACAACTATGCTGGGGTAGTAGTCCATGTGTGCTGACACTCCCATTTCTACCAAAAAACATGACTATGCTTAGCATTATTCACAAGGTTGACACCAACTATGCTCAGCATTTTTCACATGGTTAAGACCGCTTGATACTTAGTGTCATTTTTGCATTAGAACCATTTGCATTTTGTAAGTTCCTATTTGATTGACAAGATCATTCAGGGCATCCCATCTCCACCTTCAACAAGGTCCTCATGTGGATGCGGGGTTAGGCTATGCATCTATGACCCACTTAGTGTTCCAGCCACTAATGTTTTTGGTCATTATATTTTTTGGTGCTAGAAGGAGGGCCTGCCATTTTCTTCTTTGGACTCCATTGTGGTTGTCTTTGCATGCCTTTGTATCCCATTTTTTCCAAATCTAGTTGGAATTGATATAAAATTCCCATGGTAGGACTTCTTGTAAGCACAAGACATTAGCATCCAAATCTTGTAATTTTCCTAAAATGCATGGATATCGATATTCATGCCAATCCAAGGCCCATGATGGACATAGCAGATATTGTTTCTCACTCACTAAGGATCTTGTAACCATGTTGTATGTTGAAAAATTTATTCTCATTCTTGGATTCTTATTTGGATCATTTCTCTTCATGAGTATCATACTCCTTGTCAAAATGAGATTTTAAGTCTCCATGTTGTTTTGCCCTATGTTTTGATTATAGGATGGATTAATATATCTATTTTCTAGATGATTGAAGATTGTTCTATTTCTTAAACTATTTCTTCAACTAATACATCAACTAATCATTAACTAATACATCGACTGATAATCAACTAATATTGATACAACAATTGATTCTCCAAATAATATATCTAATTTTATAATTACAGTATCTAATTTTAGTAATATTTAATGAAATAATATAATTTTAGTAATATGCAACTATATTATCTAATTCTTAGTGACCTTTCTACCGCACCCCCCCCCTTAAGATCACTTTCTTCTGCAATTTATCTAATGACATGCCATAGTGATCTTAACATTATCTACAAGGGTTATGCACTAAATCTTAAAGTTCAAAAGGTTGAATTTATGATATCATTGAATTATTGGATTCCTAGATGATAAATCTAACCTCACTATTAAGTTTAGAAGGATGAAAAATGTTGGAAATGACTATTCATATGTTGAAAATAAACATCGTATGGTTGAGTGATGCCAAAATTAAATTTTTGAGGATATCAAAGCACCCTATTAGGCAAGGAGCAAAACCTAATTTTGGGGGTTTCTTGGGATGGATCTAACTTCACCATTATTTCTAGAAGGTTGAAAACTATAGGAAACAATTGTTTGTTCACTGAAAAAGGCTTCAAAAATCAAAATTTATGGCTTCTGGAGTCTACGACCTTTGGCACAAAAAAAAATACTTCTCAAGAGGTTACCCATCCTTGTTCCACTATAGAACAAGCATGTTTAATTATTGAATTTTTATCTCTATTGCTACCAATGCAACAAATTCTAATTTTGAAAACTAGTTTTGTAAGTTTCTAATTTAAACTAATAGTTTAATGTTAAAAATTTGAATTTTTCATTAATTGACAAGAATTTCAAATTTTTCCATTAGTTGACAAATAATTAAAAATTTTCTATCATATAATGAAAAATTTGCTATTTTGTTATGAATAGTAGTAACAACTATAGTGATGCACCATTTCAAGGTTTGTGCAACCCTCCTTTAGGCCAACATGGCCTATTTCAAGGTTTGTGCAACCATCCTCTAGGTCGGCACAACCCATCTTAGGGTTTGTATGACATTTGGTGAAGAGGTAGTTATTAGCAGTGTATGAAGAGGTAGTTATTGGTGGTGGTGAAGGTGGTGATCGATGGCATTGGATGCAACTAATGGCGATGCTAGAGTTGATTATTGGCGGTGCTAGAGGCAGTTATGGATGATGCTAAAGGTAGTTATGGGTGGTGTCAAAGGTAGTTATGGGTGGTGCTAAAGGTAGTTACTAGCAGTGTCAGAGGTAGTTATGGGTGGTGATAAAGGTATAGGATGGCATGATAGCAAACGATGGAAGGAACAGGTGTGTCATGGTAGTGGATGGCAAAAGGGTGCAAATGTTGGTAGTGATGAATGGAAAAAGGTAGGTAGCACAACACAATTTAGTGGTAGGTCAACATAGCATGGCATGGAGTGGAGCAATGGTAGAGGTGGAGGCACGCATGGTGTAATATGGTGGCAAATGGCAGTATGATGTGGTGCCCTTGGGGCTAGCCTAAGATCCAATCTTTAGCCACCAATTGTGACTAATAGCAAGCCACAGTTGTTGCAACTATAGTCCTTCTAAGTGCTTTGTAGCCCTTAGAAATGTTTTTTAATAAATTTTTTTTCTTTGGACATGTTGTGGCTGCCCATTGTTGTAGGCTGGTGGCCTATGGTCATTAATCCATCTTCCAAGTCCTACCATGGAATGGTTGATGATGGCCCACGACCATGGCACCACAATGCTCCACATAGCGGCAGCTATTGCAGAAGGTCCTAGGAGGAAATGCACAACAGGCTATTGCAAGGAGTAGAAGGTGGTTGGGTGATGACACCCTCATGCTATAGCAAGTGTAGAGGATGGAGCAGCAGTAGTAGGTAAACAACATGGTGCATCGATAGGTGATATGATAACAAATGGCATGGCAAGATGTGATGTAGAAAGCATGGCCAATGGGTTGCCCTTGGGGATGGCTCAAGGGCTAGTTCATGTTTGATTATCATAGCAGCAAGTTAGTTGCAACTATAGCTAGCAACATGGCTTGCCATAGTTCGAAATTTTACCAACTACAGTGGTTGGGAGGACTAGTTGTGGCCCTCCAAATTTTTTCTAAGAATGAATTTATTTTATTTTCATTTTTTTTGAAAAAAAAATTAAAATTATGAAGGGCTTGGGTTTGAACCCACAACCTCTTGGTCATTTTTTAAATAATAATATTTTTTATTTATATTATTATTTTTATTTTTATTTAATTAAAGTATTTTTGAGTATAGCATTGAACCCATGAGCCCCCCCTTAATACTATTTTAGAGATTTTATTATTATTATTTTATTCCACCTTACCTTGGTGGTTGACATGGTGGTTTGATCAATGATAGGGTAGGGGTTTGGTATGGGTAAACAATAATTTTGGGTTAATTTCCAACCATAAAATATTGACATTTTTTTGAAATAATAAATTAATATTAATATTATTTTAATGCACATATACGAGAAACTTTAAACATCAATATCTCTCAAACCTTAAGTCCAATCAAGATGAAATTTGTATTGTTTGAATCATCTCGACAAGTACTAGGCATTGGACATAGTTTTAGGGTTTAAAAATGAAGTTGAATTTTTAAGAATTAAAAAGAATCAAACTAGACTATTTTGTTAAATTGACATTTCTAGGCTAACATATGGTAACTTGGAATCTTCTAAATTACTTTTGTAGTGAATTTTAACAAAACAAGATCAATTCATGTCATGGTTACTAACTTTCTTGAAAGGAATTTAAAAATGATCCTAATCAATTAATAATTATACTATTAAGATGGGCAAGAGTTACCTAAACCAGTGTATCATTATCTTACCAACATCTCTTGTAATTGATGAATCTTGATGAGGTATGATCAAATCATCATCAGTTAATGATATTCATGAAAGAAATTTTCTTGGTTGCTGGGATCTAGATGCCTATTCCATTGTTTGTGTAGTCAATGAAAAGGTATCTTCTAACTTTAATCACAAATATATGGTACATCTAGTGATGATTAATGGATTTCCATGTGTTGTGGCTTCAAGGTTTATCATCAAGTTCATGTTGCAGTTGACCCATGGTTTTGAATGGTCCTTGGATCATGCTTTGCTCCAATACCAACTATGACATCCCATCCCTAGATGTCATGGAAAATGTCAAATATATGATATGTTAGATATTATGCATATAAATAAAATATACCAAATGAGAAATATAAGTGATATTTGACATTATGTGTAAAGAAAATAATAGGGCAATGCAAAAAGTGAAAGGAAATAATGCTTTATTGATATAGAATAGCGTATCTAGATCGTGCTCTGAGAGTGTTCTTTGGGGTTTTCTTCCTTTAGCATCTATCCCTTAGAGGCAATCTACACTACCACCATGATTAGGCCTATAACCCAGCTAGAAGGAATGACTAGTCCACATCCTGTCCCACTTCACCTAACTTCTTGTGACTTTTCTATATTAGTTCTACCACCCCATGACTTGCCTATACCAAATCCACCATTCCATGGTACCATGAACTCTAACTCTATGTATAAATGCCTTAGTCTAAACCCCCAAAGGTTACCTTAAGAGACAAATTTGTTATTACAATGCACCCTTTCAAGTCATAATCACAACTACACATTCGATTTTATTAAGATGACAATAACACTTGTTATGAAGAGACACCATCTTCATTATGAAACAACATCATTTGGGAATAAGAATGTGATAGGGGCTACCATTCCCAATGTGAAAGATGTAGGGTTGATTGAATGAGGCACCTAGGAGCCTCCAAACTAGTAGGCTTTGGCACCAAATCTTGATAGTTGATAACAGTAAGCTTGGAGGCTAACATGCATAGTTCATTTGCTATTGAAAAAGCCTAGATTTGATACTTTTGGTTGTTTCACACTAGGGGAGACCTCATCCACACTAGCTAACATGGATCCTACATGAATAAAACTAGGAAGGTTCATGAGGGGCTCCAAATACACTCAAACAATGACAAATTTCCTTGTACTTACACCAAAAGCTTGTTAGCCCTTTCAAAAGCCACCAGACATCCAAAAATCAATGAAAATCAATCCATTAAGGATTTTTCATGCTAAGGATGACCCTATCAATGCTATGAATACTAGCCCCATCATGGATGGAAGGTAATGAAGCCAAAACTTGTGAAATTTGGGTCAAAATTGACTTCTAGTAGCAATCCAAAATGGCCAATCTCCAAAACTTCTAGTAGCAAGCTAGACAAGTTTTGGCTTCGATATTAAAAGCAACGAAACTTCCAAAAGTTAACCAAAATAGCCCAAAATTATTCACCTTTGGTTCTCGACACTAAGGAGGATCCTATCAATGCTAAGAATGTTATCCATAATGTGGATGAAGAGGGGTAAACCCAAAAACCATCTTACAACCCTCAAACTCACTAGATTTTAACCTTAGCCCTTGACCTCAACAACTTTGGGAACTAACATGCATGGTCAATTATGGTCAAAAGTAGCCTATATCTAAGATTTATTATTCATTAATGTTTTAAAATGTTTCTTCCATGCTAATATATGTAGAACTATCTTGGAAGAACTACCTTTCCACTTTTGGTAGCATATTGACACTCTTGGAGATTAAAAAACTACGTCGGAGAAGCCTAAGACCTCGTAGCCTGAATTCGATGCATGTTGGACCTTATTTTATCTTTTAAACCTTATCAACTCCCATATTCCATGCTATAGAAACTCCCCTAGTCTAGATCAAGGGGTTGTAATGTTAGATGGCCTCAAGAAACCTCCAAACATGAGCAAAATCAATCAGAAGCTTGGGAAATCATGATCTACATACTTGGAAGCCTAGAAACCTAGTTGATGTGCTTCCAAATGATCCCAAAAATAAAGAAATAAGGAAATCTCTATTCTTCCATGCTCGGGCCACCATGCTTAGTGTGGAAAAATGGAAAAGGCTATTTCAACTTTTTTTAACACTCTAAACCTTATGAAATGGCTTCAAAACATAACTAGGGGACATACAACTATCAAATCTTGGTTTCAAATGTTCATGCAACCCTGGTTAACCTTTTTTAGCACTAATTTGGATTATCCACACTAATTCCCATCTAATCCACACTGGCTAGTGTGGAAATAGGAAGGGTAAAGCTTTAAAGCTTGCTTTTAACCTTGTCTAATCTCCAAATGGCCAATTGTGATGGATCTAGCCTTGCACTACCTTGGGAAGGCCCTAAAACTCTAATTTTGATCCTCTAGGTGCCATGCAATACATTTTCCTTAGTCTCTAGTCTAGTGCCATGCTAGCCAACATGGATCCAATGTGGAAGATGTTTCAAGCTCTAAAGAGGGTTCCAAGGGTTTAAACTGATGCCAAAAGTATCCTATTCCATTCCCTAGTCAACTGTGCTAACATGCAAGCCATCAAAAGCCATAAATTGACCAATAAAATCCCTAGAAACTATATGGATATTTCATCCATGCTAGTGGTCACCCCTTCCATGCTGGCCAACATGACAATAGTGGAGGGGGTCTAGCATGGAAGCATTAAAACCTTTGCTTTTGCAATTCAAATAATCCAGAAATAGCCTTTGTTAATGCTCAAACCTATCCAACAATCTTGTAGCCCTAAACCATGATCCTTTAAGGTCTAAAAATAGAAAAATCCAGTTCCTTTTTACCATGTTTTGACAAAAATTCAATATTTATATCCTACTTTGCCTCATTCAGCCTTGTTTATCATATCATAACCAATTTTGACCATTGTTGCATTTTTAACCTTGTTTGGCCTTAATAATACTTTTATTTCAATGTGTTTGTCACCATTACAGCCCTCTATGGCCTTTTTTAGTCTTTGAATAGTATTGAATGGTGGGGTTTGACCTTCCTTGACCATCCTTTGGCACCATGTGACCATGGCCTACTAAGGCCTTGAACTCTTAAGCTTCTGGGCTTGTTTTTACCTTGTTTACATTTCATATGCTCATATGACCTCATTTGCATTTTTTTAGTATTAGAATAGCATATTTTTCCATAATTTCATAGCTTTTTAGCATGATTTACTCATCTTTACCAAGGTGTCACTTAATGTGCTTATGGTTGACATGCAAGACCAAAGTATGAGTACCTGGGAGTATATTAGTTTACCTTTAAGCCTAAATGGGCCTCACGATGATGTTGAATGATCTATCAACCCCGATTGCCTTGATCTTGAGCGTGAGGATCTTTTTGACTATGTAGCCTTGATAGAGAAACCTCTCAAATGGCCTAGAAAACTAGTTCAAACCCTCGAATTAGAGGTAAGTGACATAACTTAAGACTCTCTAGTTAAGGTTCCTTTCATGACACATAGTGGTGAGGAGAAAGTGCTAAAACTAAGTTCCCCACTAAAACCTCAATAGGCTTAAGACATTACCAAGGTCCTACAAGGAAACATTAAGGCCTTGGTCAAGTCATATTAAGGTATGATAGGCCTAGACCCATGCCTAGTATAACACAACATCATACTAGATCCTAGCATTAAACTAGTTAAGCAGAGAGTGTAGAAGATTAGACCTAATTTGGCCTTGGTGGTCCATGAAAAAATTACAAAGCTCTACCAAGTTAGTTTCATTAGGGCTATCAACTACATATAATGGGTTTCCAACATAGTGGTAGTCCCTAGAAAGAATAGGTGTATTTGCATTTGCATTAATTTCTAAGACCTAAATAAGGCAACCATAAAGGATGACTTTCCTTTGATACTATGGCTAGACATGCCTTATTATCCTTTACGGATGGGTTCTCAGGATATAAGCAGATTACATTCAACCTAGAACATCTGCTTAACATGACCTTCATGACCCCTTGGGATACCTTTTGCTATACTATGATGCCCTTTGGCCTTAAGAATGTAGGAGCAACTTAATAGAAATCCATGACCTATATCTTTAGTGATTATATTCTAGGTTTTCTCAACAATTATGTGGAAGATATAGCTGTTAAGTCCAAAATGGCAAATGATCATGCTAATAACCTAGATCTTGTGCTTAAATGATGCCTCAAGTATGAGCTTAGGCTTAATCCTAAGAAATGTATTTTCAATGTCAAGACTAGAAAGATGCTTGTCTTTATAATATCTAAAGTAGGGATTTGTGTCGATCTTGATAATGTTAAGACCATATCCAAATTAGCAGTGCCTACTAATCCTAAGAAGCTTTGGGGATTATAAGGTAGATTATAATTTATTCATAGGTTGATCACTATGCTTACAGATAAGCTACAATCCATGCAACACTTGCTTAAGAAATGGATTCACTATGAGTGGATGACACAATTCTAACAGGCCTTTGAAAATCTTAAGCAAGAGTTGGTACAACTACTAATAGTCTAACCTCTATACGAGGGTAAACAATTCTACATCTACCTTGCTATCTTTGACACATCCATTGCCTCTCTACTTTGTCAAAAATGTGATGATGGAGTAGAAATGCCAGTATATTACCTTAGTCATGCATTAGTTACCCATGAGACTAGATACACTAAAGTGTAGACATATTATCTAGCACTGGTCTTCTCATTGAAGAAGTGGGGACACTACCTCTTCAAAATCCAAGTTAATGTCATTTGAAAGGATAACTTAGTCAGAGACATAATGACCAATATCTATAAAAGTAGCCATATAGCCTAATAAAAAGCCATAATAGTAGAGTTTTACCTTATTACATCTCTCAATCATTAACAAAAGATCAAGTTATAGTCGTACAACTCACCATTTTCCCCATTGATGACCAAGCAACCATAGATCCTAAGTTTTTTTATGAACATATCAACACCATTAGCCAAGTACCTAAGGACTATGAGGTATTCATGCACTTTGATGGAGCTTCAACTAACCATGGACCTACTGCCACTACCATTGTAACATTCTTGTTTAGTGAAATCAGACCCTTCATCTATCTCTTTGAATTTCTATGCACCAATGACATAGTGAAGTACCAGGGTTTAATTAGGGAGATGATGTTAGCTCAATCTAGAAAGTAAGCATTTGATGATCAAGGGAAATTCATAGCTTGTAGTCAATCCAATAACTAAGATTTATTCATGTAAAGCTAAAACACCATCAAATTTTCATGTCGTAACATTTGTAACCCCATCCCATGAAACCTAATTCTAAAATTCATTGTAAATGTGAAGATTGTAATCTATAAGAGAAAATCTTACATATTTTAGACTTTTGGGGCTAAAAATGCATTATAAGTGGTCAAAGCCTCATTCCCCAGGTGAAAACAATTATCTAATATCTATATTTGGGCTTGGGGAAATCAAAAATGCCTTTTTGAATGCTTAAAATGGAAATTTGATGGGCTTTATGAGGGGTATAAATTTTTCTACACTAGAAAACACTTGTAAGGGGGTAAATCTCACCTACTCTTAGTATGAAGGGCCATGGGCCACCTACTCATAGAATTGAGACATCAAAGATAGCATGGAGGGGTGTAGGAGGTGGACCTCACCTACCCCTAGCATAGAAGGGTTTGACATTCATCCCTTTCATTGATCTCTCATCTCTTCAATGTTGATAGCTCCTCCCCAATGAAAAAGCAACATGGTTAAGATTTTAATGTTTCATCAAATTTAGCAAGAACCCTATAATGCTAGCAGAGAAGGAGTCAAGCTAGGATGGCAAGTGCATCCATGTTACTATTTCTAGTAAATGGAATGTCCATGGGGGTATAACACTTTTCATATGTGGTAACCATCCAGATTTTAGGCACATACCCCCTAGATGTGACAACAATTTGTAGCCAATCTATCAACCATTTTGTAGCAAATTTATAGCCCAAGTCATGGCCAAATTTCTATACAAGCCAAACCCCTACACCATTTCAAAGCTCTAACACTTTGGTAGTCCCAATGCATTGGTAGTTCCAACATTTTTGCAATTCCACACACTTTGCATTCTAATAATTTTGGCATTTTGGACATCTAAGAGATCTTGCTATTTAGAAGAAACATAGCTTCTTGGGGTCCACCAATGTAGAATCATTATAGCCACATTACCCTTATTACCCCCCTTGGGATTTGTGAGCCTATAGTGTTAATGTTTTCCCCTGGGATTCCCAAATTTCAATATGGACCATTTTGACATCCTCAATCCTTCACAATTCTCAATCCCAATAGTGATCAATGTTGTAGATTTTGAGTAGTAGCAGTGGAGGTTTGAAAACATTGGAAGTTCCTAAGCATCTGGATCATTGAACATATTCTATCTTCTTCAATGGACTTGGAACCCTTGCCGAAGTGAACCTCCTATGAGCACTTTTGTACACATTTTTAAACTCATTATTTATTAATTTAATAAAGTTTATTATTTCATTTTGTGTATAATTTGTATTTTTTTTGGTTTTAAAATCTACAATTTTTACACTTTTTTTAGAACCCCATTTTACACCCACCTAAGTCCCTTGGTGATCTACCGAACCATCCATGCCACCCTAAATTCCATTTTTTGAATGCCCTATAGATTCAAGGTTGAGGCTATTCACAACTAAGATTTTCTATTTTCTAGCAATAGAAGGAGGGTCTCCACTTAATTTCTTCACTAAAATCTATTCTTCCTATAACTAGCTTTGACTAGTAAGTTGCAATTTTTTGTTTTTTCAGCAAAATGCCTTTGTTGTTAGCTAAGATCAACACTATAGTTCATCCCATACTCCCAAAACCCAGTGTGGAGGTGACAGGTGTTTGGATTATGGAGTTTTTATAGCAATTTCTAGGAATCCCCAAAGCTAATGTTGATCTTCTATTTCAACCTTTGTGCCCTCTTGCTACCACATTTTCATAGCAAAATCAACATTGATTTTGACACCAACCAAACCTTCTTTCCCTTCCTCTTGTTGTGAAATTTAGCAACTTGCCAAAAATATTTTTTGGAATGTTCCAAGTTTTCAATTTGTTTGCCAAACTCCCTACCCTCCCTTTCCCTCATCAACATTGAAATAGGAAAGTGTGAGATCCCTCCTATATCATCTCCTTCCTTCCCCCTTACCATACCCAATGTAGAGGCACCTAGGAGGCCAATGTGGGTAAGTCTTAGTGTCAATGTTCTTAACTTTCTATTTCTAATAAAGGGGTGTACTCCCCTTAGCCCTCACTTAGTACTTAGAGTAAGTGATTTGTTTTGGCCATTTTTCACCAGATTTAAACTTTTTGACAATTCCCATTACTATAATTTACATTTCCTTTTCTTTATTTGCCCTTTTTAATAACATTTCAACCCTTCACCAATGTTGGAATAGGAAGGTGTAAGATCCCCCATCTCACATGTTCCTCTCTCCACCTATAACACCTAGTGTAGAAGGTAGCTATAAAGCTAGCATGGATGAAGTTTGTTATATCCATTACACCTTTTCTTTTTCATAAAGGGGTATACCTGCCTTTTACCCCACTTACTATTTATAGTAAGTATCCCATTTTCAGCCATTTTTGCTTCTTTTGGCCATTTTCAAATTCCACTTGTTGGAATTTCCTTTTATTTTTACCTTTTGTAGCCTATCTCAAGACGTTTTTAGCATGGTAGCCATGTCTCTCCCACAATTGACCAAGTTTCCATACAACTATATCAATAATGGGTTTGATCAATAGTACATGAGGTTTTATGACCCCAAAGACCGCACCAAGATGGAATGCAGACAATCCTTGAGACTTAAGGGTTAAAGTCCTAGTTTCTTGGTAATAAATGAAGAGCACTATGACTTCATTTGCACAAAGATATAGGTTAGAATGCTAATCCCATAAGCAAAAGTAGAAGCCAAGAGGGAATTTGAGCTCATCCATCATAAAGGAAAGGAAAATATTCCCTCCCCCTATGAAAAAATACCTCTTAATGACATCTATGCTAACATCTTAGCCCTCCTCATTGAGGTTGATGAAGATACCTAGAAGGTTGCTTTCGATGAGTGACCAAAGAAGGAAGATGAATTCATGACAGAGTCTAAGCTTGAAACCTTTTATGGGGACTCTTCCAACAAGGGACCTCCAAGGTCAGGGTGTCCACCTCTACCCCCTTCACCTCTTCTTTTGGGCACATTCAACCACCTTCATCCCCACCATACCCAACCATTTTTGGGACAATGCTAGTCACCATCATGCACCAAGCACAATTGGTGCCATAGCCAACCACCTTACATCTCTCCATGTCACTTGTAAGCCAACCTAGATTAGTACAACCAACATCAGTAGTAGTCACTACCACTAACCCGTTGACTAGTTAAGGGGTCACATACCCCCTTCGTTTCGTTTGTGCCCCAAATACTGACACAAACATATTTCTCCTTGTTTGTCCCATAGACTATGGCCATGACACAACCTCTTCCTTCTATGTTATAACCAATAGCAAGGCCACAAGCCTCCCAACAAACATCATAGTTGTATGTCTAAACCCCATAGCCAACAAGGGTACCATAGGGCCTAGGTCATGCCTTCCAAATGATCCAAGACCTGACAAAGAAGTTAAAGAGGCTTAGGGTCTCTACTTCCCAAAGTATCAAGATTATGAATTTCTACTAGGATGATCCCATCAATCTTATGGTCCCATCCTTGATACTTTCTCCCAGTGTCCCTATCCCTCAATTCAGCAAGTATAACAGAGAAGGTGATCCCAACACTTACCTTATAACCTTCCAATCCAAGTGCTTATTGTAACCATGACCACACACCATAATGAGAATCTTCCCAATGTCCTTAGCTGGGAAAGTGCCTGATTCGTATTGTGACCTACCTAGAGGATCCATATTCTTCATTGAAGACCTAATAGTGTAAATAATTAACCACTTTAAGTACAACTTGAAGCCTGATGCTACAAATGACTAGCTAATAAAGGTCAAGTAGTGATCTCTTGAGCCAGTGCAAAAATTCATCCAATGGTGGAATAGTTTCCTAAATAAAATACCAAAGCCAATAGCTGAAACTCACCTTTTGACATTATTCAAGGTGATGGTCAAAAATTTTATTAAATCCATTATATGTTATCTTGACTCACAGTTTCTTAGTCAAGTATTCTCCAAGACTAAGAACATAGAGGATTCCATGGAGATCAGTCATGACCTAGCCTATGTGACAAACAAAAACCAACATACACGAAGCAACAAGGAGAATAATAAACAAAACAACATGGCCATAGCAGTAGTAAAAAAAGAGACCAAGATCACTAACTAGGTGCTCAGGACCAACCCACTCAAAGGCCCTACTAATAAACAAGATAACCAATCATCAAGCTCTAGGGCCACTCCATAAACAACAATCACCAAACCCAGCATTGAAAGGAAGGACAGATCTAAATATACTAGGATGTTATTAAAACCATCTAAGATAATAAACCAACAATTGAAAAGGGGATACATTTAATATAAGTACATGACCAAATCTTCTTGAAACAAGCATGATAGGCTATGTGATATAGCTAAATATCCCACTAGAGTAACAAAAGATGATCCACAGTTGCCTAAATATTTTAAGTTAGATAGGTTTTGCCACTATCACCAACCACTTGCTCATGACACAGACTTTTTCCTTACATTGAGGGATGAGCTATAGAATACGATAGATAGAGGAGAGCTAGTTCTGGATGCATCCAACCTTATCTAATCATAGAACCAATTGATGTAGGTGTATAAAGACCTATTGAATGCCAACAACACTAGATAAATTATATCAACATTCAACATAGATGACAATTAGATACCTATGAGAAAACCATTTGTGAATTGGGTACCCCCTTGTGATGAAAAGGCTTCTTGAACTCCCACCAATTCAAGATCCCCCTTTTTTGTGAGAGTACTTCCATGAGTGCCTCCAAGGGAACCTTTTGTCATTAGGGTATCCTAGCCCACTATAATCCAACTAGTCATAGCCCAACCAACCAACATAATCATGAAACAACCTCCAATGGTTGCCAATGCTATAGCCTCTTCCTCACAACCAACGACTAATAAACAACATGCTTCAACCAAGTAGAGGAAGAAGCATAAACAAAAGAATAACAACAAGGATGACAAGTAGGCTAATGCATAGAAGGAAATGGGCCCATCAGAGCCCACTCCCATATCATCTATGTCCATGACATCCTCTGCCTAGCCCATTTCAACTAGTAAGTCATAGGAGGATCCCATGATCCAAAATCAGAAGAAAGAGGAGAGATCCCAACAACAACAACCTAAAGTAGAAGTTTGCATTTTGGGGTACATGGAGGAAGTAAAGCACAACTAAGGGGATAAGTCCATGACCAATGATAAAAAATTTCTTAGTCTGATAGAATAGGTTAAATAATCCCTCAAATAGAAAAATACAACTTTGAGCCTATGTGACTTGATCATGACTTTTGCTACACATCATGAAGTGCTAGTCAAGATGTTGACTTTTATGCTTGTTAGTGAGAACATCCTAACTAAGGAGGAATCCATCCATTCTATAATGGTTGCTTATTCACCAAGGGAGAAGAAGTCAACATCATTGGTGTTTAGTGATAGTAAGGTCAAGATCAACTCCCAAAATGATGAAGTGACTAGGGCTCCTCTTTTCATCCCGATTCAGCTGGGGAAGTTTAAGTGCATTGGGTGCATGTAGATAATGAATTTGCAAAAAATGTCATCATATGCACCATCATTGAATTATTAGGCTTGATAAAGAAAATAAAACATGCATCAAAAGCTAATCTCAAGTCCTTCAATAGATCAAGGGTTGCTATTAAGGGCTCTATCACCTTATATTTTTTGGTACTAGAGCAGTTCTCCATAACTACAAATTTTTTAGTGGTGGAGGAGACACCTAGGCTTAACATTATCTTAAGAAGACCTTGGTTGGCTCAATTTCAAGCCATGTCTTCACCCATCCACCAAGAAATTCATCTTCCTTATGAGAAAGGTGAGATCATCATTCATGGTAAGAATGTGATGCCCCTGGCTATCAGGAATGTGAACATAGAGTAGGGGTCTAAAGTGGAGTTTCAAGAAGAAACTTCCAACTACAAAATCTAGTAATGGTGAGAATGTAGTATTCCTAGCTATTAAGAACATGGACATAGAGTTGGGGTCTAAAGTGAAGTTTCAAGAAGAAACTTCTAGATGACAATGATAGGAAACTAAGGTAATGAACTTCCTTGTAAAATTATTACTGAAGGAGATGGTGAATACAAACTTGCGTAGAGTAGTCCTTACACATTTCCTAATATTTCAAACATTAGAAAGAGTTTGCATAAGTGAAGTACACATTTACCCTTCTACACCATGCTCTTATAACCATATAACGATATCCACCAATAGCCATGTAGCTTAACTTTTCTTTGTTGACTTCTTATGCCCTTTTTATGTACTATATTTTACTCTTTTATGCATGTAGCCTAAGTCCTTACTTTCATTTTCATTTTTATTCATTTATTAGAGCTTTTCTTTTTCTTTACTTTTGTGCATGTTTGAAAACTAGAAAATTCATAAAACCTTTAAAATAGAAAATCAAAAAAAAATATAAATTCCTTTTAGACTAGGGCTTGACATGGCCTAAAACTAGAAAAAACTAGGGCCCTTCATGGCCTAAATCTAGTAAAAACTAGAGCCTACCATGGCCTAAAACTAGCAAAACCTAGAGCCCACCATGACCTAAAACTAGCAAAACCCAAGACTGATGGTGACCTAAAACTAGAAAACCTATGGCCTTCTGAGACCTTAAATGAACATCATAGTTCACTAATACTTTAAAATGGCACTACAAATTGCTAAGAGTTTAAACTAGTGACATGGCTTATTGAGGCCTTAAATCAATACCACAGTCCGCTAAGACTTTGAACTAGTGCTACAGTTTGCTAAGACTTTAAATTAGCATCAATACCTTAAACTAGAAATAAAAATGTGCCTCATGATGGCTTTAAAATAGTAGATAACCCTTATGCTATGGCCATTCATAATCTTATAGTTTACCCTTTTTCAACGTAGCCAATGTAACCATCAGTAGCATAACCTTAATTACAACATTTATAATCTTAAAACCTTAAAATAGTAAATGAATCAACAACATATATGGCCAAAAATAAAATCAACACATAAAATGTAAAACATTTTAAAATAATATATATAGCCATAGCAACACTTTGTGGCATAAATCATAAAACAATAAACCATAAGTGTCAAAATGTCTACAACTCAAGCATTGGCCAATATGGACCATACAACATGTAACATGAAATAAAATAAACAAAAATCATAAAGAAAATTTGTCACATCATGAATTTGGTGATGCCAAGGAGGCATCTGGAGGATGAGGAGATGATGCATCATCATCATCATTGCCTACACCACTAGGGCCATTGACATCATATAGTGCCTATGACATAACAACATACAACTAATCAATAATAAGCATAACCAAAATTATGACATAAACAAATGCAAACCTAAAACATGAAACATAAAACATAAAATTCATCAAACCTGTGGAAAATTTGGCTCTATAAACTCTTGGGAAAGATGGTGAAGGCTAGTCTCCAAATATTGGAGAATTTGATCTTCCATCATGTTGGCCTAGTTAATATTCCCAAAATTGATGCTTGTGAAGACATTGGTCTTGTATACACTCATCCATGATGGGAACTCTTGTGAGACCATAGTTTTAGAGACCTCATCTATAGCTATAGAGATCTAGGGAGTGGAAGAATCAACTACCATGAGAGTACTTTTAAATAGGTTGAAAGCACTATCAACTTGAATACTTTAGATGAACAAATACCTCTTCTACCATTTAGTCATCTCCCTCTTCAACTACTTCAATTATGTTTCCCAATCAGCCTTACAATTTCACTTGTGATCATTTTATGTCTTAGCCCAGTCTAGGATCCAAGCACTATAATCCTTCTAATCTTGGGCCTTTCGGGATATCAAATTCATCTACATCTACTACTTGTGAAACTCTTAGGAGAGGGCAACCTTGCCATGAGTGGTATACCAATAGTAGGTCCACATGATCTTCTTGGTCCAAAAGGCCCTTGAGTTAGCCACTTAGGCTTCCATGAAGGCCTTACATTCCTCAAGATATTAAATCCTCTAGGCTTGCCTTTTATTTTTCTCCTTCAAGTCCACAACCTATTCCCATATGGATTTGTTGGACCTCTAAATCTTCCATGAAAATTTTGCGGATGAAACCAAAAGGTTAATGAAAGTTTCCTAGAAATTTAGGGGGACATGTTAGGGTGAGGAGGAAGCTTAGGAAAAGAGTTGAACTCCATGTCTTGGGTTGGGTCCCACACAACTGATGGCACTGAAAAAAAACAAATATATAGCCATAAACATGATATACAACATAAGGTAGCTCTATCATGAAATATAACTCATAGAAAAAAAACTAAGGCATAGAAAAACATAATTCTTACCAATCTAGGATGTCATCTATTATAATCAACCAATGATGTCCTTTGCCATCTCATGCATGAATTTTATCTTTTTTGAGTCCTCTACACATGGTTTCATGTGAAACATGGATGTAGAGGCCTTTACTAGTGGCTCAGGGACTATGACAAGCATAACAATAATTGAGAAAGTGAGAACTAAGAAATTAAACATAAAACCATAGGCAATAATGAGTAAATCATAAGCATACCTAGATCTACATTCACATTCATATTCTAATCCCCATCATCACCATCATTAGGGATGTTAATCAGAGGCTCCTTAGGTAATGGCTCATTGAATAAGGCATCTAGATTGGCCATACCTTGATGAAAGAGTACCTCCTCTACATGCCTTTGTTCCTCCTCTGTCATGGTAGCTATACACCTCCACTCCTCCTCCTCTATAATTATGTATGCATTCTTTACCTACCTTTTCTCTTCTTCCATAGTTGTAGCTTGAGCTACTAAGTTTTGCTACTGACCTGTAGCCATAACTTATTATATAAGTTAGCACGTGTATCCATAGGACATAACATAGCCAAAAAAAATTAATAATGTAGTGAAGGTGTATTTGTAACTACCTGATGTAAGTGAGAAATCTTAAAGACAATCCGTTTCTTGGAGAGTGCCTCTAATGCTAGTGGTTCTTCCTCTTGAGGCCATTTCAAACTAGGCCTAGCTACCTTGTTAGCCTCAACATGCAATCATAAGGCTCTCTAGATGTTTTTTAGAAACATGAGAGGCTCCTCCCCCATGATGTCAAGGAATTCACATCAACTAAAACCAAGGTTCTTGATGGTCATAAACAACAAATCTTCCATGTCATCTGGTGGGTTCTAAGCATGCATAATTGAATAAAGATGTTTCATCCAAGTCTTGAAGAGTTTTTCTGGATCCTAAAACATCCATGATCCATTCCTACTCACCACCAATAATTCCATGAACCTCTTCAAATAATCAACAAAAAATGCATAGTGCACGTGGAATGTCATAGAGATGTCCTTAAAAAGTTTGAGGATTTCCTCCTTGAGGTTAGTAACCAAAGAAGTAGCCTAGTTAAAATATGTCCCCTCCATCAAGACCTTCTTGAAGGTCTATTCCTATGTAATACCAATTACCTTATTTTGCAAAAATAATTTAGGAAAGGCCAATGAATTGAATAAGGGATAGGACTCCCTTGCATCAAGGTTTTTGAATCCCTCAAAAGCAAGTCTGGAGTGGCCCTTGCTAGCACCAAACCATTCCTCAACTTCATTATGATGACTAGCCTCCTTCATTGGTTTGGCTAAAACTCTTATCCCATTAGAGGAAATACCAAAACAAGTCATGAAAGGTAGCCTTAATGATGGCAATGACAATCAGTATGTCTCACACTATGGTATGGAACACATTGGCTCTTGAATAGAAGGAGTTGATGATGTTCAGTATCTCTGTAGAAGGGACAATAGGGCTAGGTAAAATAAAGACCTTGAGAAAACTTGCAAGCATGTTTTTTATCTAGATGTTCTTAGATTTCTACTCCTTCAACCACTCCTATGTTGGCCCCACCTCACCAAACTTTAGGATGAGAGTATTCACAAAACATCTTGGTGAGGCATACAGTGATATCACTAGAGGTGGAAGGTATTATAAGCCAAAAATAAATGCTTAGCATCAGTATAGCTATGTTTATACCATAAAATGCTTAAGACTCATATAGCCATAAAACCTTAGATATAACATAGAAAACCATTTTTTTCTCACCTTTCTTCTCCTTGCTTGATGAAGCTCATGTAAGGCTCCTGGTGGTGATGCCCATATCTTTGATGGCCTTGGGGGCCACCCACTAGATGTTCACTATTTTGGTAGCCACACACTTCCTGTAAATAGGGTTAAATCTAATATGGTATTCATCAAAGTCCCCTCCCCCCTTAGCTATTCAAAATTACATGTTTGATATTAAGGCCTTTGGTGAATTCACTCAATGATATGTAGGCTACTGTGAAGGTTTGATCATTATTGATCAAGCCTTGCTCATTAACCTTGTACCTACAAGATGTGTGTAAACCTGACAAGTTAGAAAAAATGATCAAATTAAACAAAGAAAAAACATTAAAACCTATAATAGCCATGCTTACCCCTGTAATCGATACACACTACTTGAAGGATTCTAGATTAGTTAGTGAGCTATTTGCACCACCATCAGAGTATTATTGATGTTGTATTGAGAATACTCTAGCATCCTCTAGATGTTTGAAAGGTAACAAGCACCAATGATGTCCTTTGTCTCTACTATCTATCCTACTACTCAAGGCTCTGGATCATTAGTTATGAACTAAGAAACCAAATGCATAGACCCAAGAAGAAGGATCTCCACTATGAATTTGACCACTTCTATGAACAAGTGTGACCACATCATCATACTAAAGTTTCACAAAAGGTAGGTAAGAAATTCCCTTATCCCTAGACAAAACCATGATGACCCCTTCTTGAGGTCCATGTTAGTGAGAGGAGTGTTGGCCTTAGGTTGGCCGATACAACATAGGATGCCAACAAACTCAACTACAATGAGTACTAGCTTTACTAGGATGCATTAAGGGGAAGACATAAGCATTGTTAGGATCATGTTTCAACACTTATAATTTCCTTATGAATTTCATAAAACACATTAGTTAGGGGTGAAATTAGATCCTGTAAAAAGCTCTAAAGTGTTTATCAAAATTTCTTTGAAGATTCTTCAACAACCAATTTATAATCTTCATAGCCATTAAAAATTTATAGCTAAGACATCATAGCCCAAACATCATAGCCAAAATTATGCCTTAGTCCAAACCATACATTAATTTAGAAAAAGCACTAAAACCTAGCAAAAATGGCCATATGAAAAATCCTCTGAAAAGTAGTAAAAATTCCTATTTCTCATGAAATTAACTTTAGTACATAGTTTACATTCTTAGAAATTCCCAGGGTTATGGAACTTGGCAAGAGAAATCTCTAGGTATGTCAATAACATCCACATCCTAGTGGTAAACTACTATAACTAGAAATAAGCCTAATCAACATAGCCATAGCTAAAAATTCATAAAAAATTCCTTAAAGCTATGATTTCAATGATTCCACCACTAAATGAATTAATCTTGAAATTACAAGCTTTTCAGCCATAGCTATAGCAAGATTTGCACAACCATGGGCATCAATGTAAACCCCTTTCTGCAAAGGGCTAGTAAAAAATTCTCCAAAATTTTTTTTAAGCTCTAAAAGGAGTGATTCCACATCATTTGAAAGCTTAATTTAAGTCCTATATAGTCATGCTTAAAAATAGGCAAAACCCATGTTGTTTATTTAGAAAAAATTCATAAACTTGGATGAAAATCTAAAAACTGATACAAACCCTAATTACACAACATAATTGAAATAGCCATAACTTCATCATTATGAGTCCAAATCAAATGATACATCAACCAATTCAAACTTTAAACATAACCATAAAAACACATAACTTTAGGTTTTGCCAACATCAAGCCATTTTCTTAATAAAAACTTCATAAATTTACTTGCTTTTTGCATGAAAAAACAACTAAAAAAACACAAAACTAGTAAAACCCAATTTAATTTAGCCATGGATTACATCTAAAATAGTTAAAAAACCTTAAACCCCTCAAACAATGCACCAAAATAGTTTGTATGATTTTGTTAAAATTTAATTTTGACAAGTCCTTTAGCCTAGATCTAAGAAAAATGGCTCCACTTCCAAGTTTTTGTAGGGAAAAGCATGCAAAAGGCAAGCCTATTTTAAAAATCAAATCTACCAAAGCTTGAACAACCAAAAATCCCTAGATCCATGTAGAAATGGCCAATATATGACATAGGATTTCTTTAGAATTCAATTACATTAAGCTCTTTCAAGTGTATTTGAAGAAAATGACTTTTTCCTATCCATAAAAACTCAAAAATGGCTGGTAAACTAGAGAAAATAACAAAGAATGATATACCTAGAAGTTGGTGAGGAGGATACCTGAATGGTAACCAACCTAGGTAACTGGGAGATGTTCTTTGCTACTTCATCAATGCAAAAATCTTTGCATTTTTACTGTTTCCTCCATGTTTCTTCATCATTGTTGCACCAATATTGAAGAATCATGGACTCTAAGGAAATGAGACCTCTACACTACCTATGAGAAAGATCTAGTACTTCCATGTTGAGGATGGATAGTGGTTGATAGCTAGAATCTTTTCTAGAGCTCCAGGAAGTGTGCTATGATGGAGAATAATAATTTGTGACCAAAACTTAGCAAAATCAATAATAAAAACCAAACATAAACCTAAACACTTTCACTCAAACCCTCATTGCCATTTTTGTGCACTAGGACTCAAAGTGCACTAAAGTGCGAGGGAGGGAAAGTCTTTCCTATGCTAGGGATGGTGGGAAACAAACACTCAAGTTGAAATTTTTGAATTTTTGGCCATGGAAGACCCACCCCCCCCCACCCCCCCAAATATGCCCTCATACATTGTGTTTTTATATCAAAAACTACATCAATGTTAGGGTTTTGATCTCTTAGAGCACCTAAAACCCTACCACAACCTATTCATCCTTGAATCCACACTAGGCAACATGGAGCCAGCATGGATACTAATCCCTAGAGCCTTACAACATTTCTACAATAATTCCCTTGCCATTTTTGGTATCTATGAGCCAACTCCCAACCCCAGGCTTCAAAAGGGGGCAAGGTCCTAACAAATCTAGCCATGTTAAGCTTCCACACTAAGGTAACATTGTCTACCATGGAGCTCAATGTAGAGCTAGGGGGTAATACCCACACTTATCCCCCAAAGCCCATCAAGCATAAATCAAACCTCAAGAGTGGGCCCCCATAACGTAGAACCCCTTTAGTCAATCCTAGTAGCCCTAAAACCTCATCAAACTTAGTTGAAATTGCATGAAACCTTTGGACTGAGCTTTTCCACCTTGGCGAATCCTTCCTCCATGCTACCAACATAGAGCTAGCATGGAGGCTTAATGCTTATGACCTAAAACCCTTCTTCAAGCCCTAAGTAACCATAAATTTCAACTTAATAATCCATATTCTTCTGCATGACCTCTAGTAGTCAATAGTAGCCAAAGTTCAAGTCAATTTTCATGCTTGAAACTCCTCCTCACTAGTGAACCCTTTTTTCCACACTAGCTAGCATGGAGTAAGCATGGATGCCTTAGGAGTATGTAGTACAATCTTATCAATAGCCAAAAATATCCCAATGACCTATGCTAGTGACCTTTAGATCCTATCAAAGTCTGTTACAACCTTAAGGTATTGAAAACCTGGTAAAAAAATGATAAAAAGTCATCACCCCTTCCATCCATGCCAGTGGCATCCTACCTAGTATGGGGAAAGGAGGGGATAACTTCATTGCGACCTAGGAGCCTTCAAACCAATTTATTTCAACACTAAGTCATGACCCTCAATACTTTGTGGCCCTAATAGCTTTGAAACTAGTCAAAAGTAACCTGAAAATTCACTTCAAGTTCATCTATGCTAGGGGAGATTCTATCCATGTTGGCTAGCATGGAGATAGCATGGATGGAGGCAGGATAGCCAAAAATCTTAAGATTTACCTCCAAATGGACTTCTATTTACAAAAACCTTTCAAGATGCTCCAAAAATTGAATCTTATTAGAAATGATCATTTTTAATGAGTTTCTTGGCCTCCATGGTAAGTAGCCTACTCTTGCACATTCAATAGTGTGGAGCTAGTGTGGATGTAGATAGTGAAAAGACCACAAAATTTTGGCTAGCACTTTCAGACAGAAAATGGAGCTAAGTCATGATGATCCCCAGCATGACCAAGCTCTAGAGCATTAAAACAACATCGAATGAAGCATAATTGAAAAGGAAAAAGTTCCCTTGGACCCACAAGTGACTACATCAACATCTATCATTAATAGTTTCAAGTTTTGGATTCAAAATACTTGGTTTTGACCAAGTATAATCTGTTCATGTTGGGCTGTACGCTGGCCAGCGTATAGACCAGCGTATGGCAACTTTTGGACCCCAAAACTGAGTCAAAACATGCTAGAACTAAGTGTCTAGACCCCCCATGACCTTTCCCAAGGTCCCTAGTAGCTCCTAGCCTCCTAAAAATTCAATGTTGGGTCATAAATAATGCAATTTCATGTGTATACGCTAGGCACACCTTGGTATATGTTGGCCAACATATAGCCCAGCGTATACCATCAAAAAGGGCCCAAAATAGGCATCATAGAGCAAGATTTGCACATCCAATCAACTCCTAGAGGTAGGAGAACTATTGAGCATCATCACTAGATCTTGAAGATCAAGTTTTAACCTTGAAATGATGCATTTTCATGTGTATACGCTGGGTACACCTTGCTATACGTTGGCCAGCGTATAGCCCAGCATACACCACCATGAATAGGGAAAATTAGGCACTTTTGGGCAAGTTTTCAACCTAGAATTGATCCTTAGGACATGAGAAGTAATTCTATAAGGTCATAGGCTTCAAAAACTTTAGTTTTGGACTTCCAACGAGCCATTTTCACCTATTTACACTGAGCACACCTTGGTATACGCTGGCCAGCGTATAGCTCAATGTAGACCACCAAAACAAGCCCGAAAATGCATCAAAATGAAGTCAAAATTAGCATCTAGACACCCTGGAGGATTAGTAGCACTCAATCATTAAGGTACAAGCACTAGTGTATAGAGTTAGACATCCAACATGGTAGTTCATGAGGTGTATGCTGAGGTTGACGCTGGCCAACATATAGCCCAGCGTCAACCCCACAAAGTCCTCCAAAACAGCACCAGATTAGGATAAAATTGACTCAAATAAGACATACAGCATCCTCAGGAGATGAACCATGCATATCTATAGTAAAAATTATCTTTTAAGGTCAAAATTTGGTCCAAAATTCTTCATTTATGGTCCATACGCTGGCCAGCGTATGGAGCATATACACCAGCGTATATGCCAACGTACACATGCTAGATGCCCAATCTCATACGTTGAACGCTATACGTAGATGCCAACATATGCTAGAGCATTTCAAGACATGCTGAGGCCAAAAAAAGTAGGTCAGAGCATGGATCTAGAAGCCAGAGACATCATTTTTGTTGTAACATACAAATTCTTTTGTAAATTTTAAGTTTTTTGAGCGTTCCAAGCCTATATGCTGGGAATTCATATGCCAGCATGTACACTATATGCTATATAGTTGTAACATATCCTGCACTCGGTCAACACACCACCTGTCTCCCGATCCAAATTTTTCTCACCTCACAGCCACTCATCTCCTTCCAGATCCGAATCTAACTTCCAAGATCTTATAAAGATCCTGATTTTTCACTAGATCAAAAGGTTGGCAATTTTTACAAAGGGACACAAAAACTAAATCTCGTACACTTAGCAAATCTAGGCATCAAACTTGGATGCTACATTTCCTTGCAACCCAAAACTTGCATCTTCCAGCACTTGTCATCACCCATTGGGACTAAATGTCTACCTTGTGATCAATGCACAACTGCATTCTGACCGGTGCACATTGTAATCATTTTTCAATACAAAATAGTTTACATTTTCCCTAGATTTATTATAGTTTTCTTTGTTTTTCCAATTTACGTTTACATTTCCATTTACGTTATTGTGCCTGTTTACGTTATGGTTTACGTTTAATGTGCATCGTTTACGTATAACCCAATGCATTGCAAATTGCATACATTGGGGAAGTCCTCATTTGATCCATGTGCAGATCATTCAAGGAACTTTGCCTTCATCCATTCTAGCTTACCCTCAAGTGAAGGTAGGGTCTTCAGTATTTCTTCCGAGGATCTCCCGGTGTTTGTTTCATTCTAGCCTTGCACTGATGATTTTGGACGGTACAGATAGGAAGGTCCATGGAAGATCATAAATGCACCAAAACACCATCAAGTTTCTTTATACCTATACTACAACCTTACTAGCACTTCTTGGAGTCACTAGACTTCTGTAAAATGATAAGATATGATCAAAAATCAAACCCCTAATGTCTTCATAGTTGGTTCCATGCTAGCCAATGTGGACCTAGCATAGAACAAAGAAGATAAGCCAAAAAACCATTGAAAACCCCTTGAAATTAATAAATTTTAATATTAGGCCTTGCCTATCAATGCTAGCAACCTTGGAATTGTACATGCATAGCTAGAATTGACCTAAAATAGCCACAAAATAATTACCTTTGGTCTTCCTAGCTAGTTCTATGTTTGTGAGTGTGGAGCTAGGATGAAGACTAAGAGGGGAGCTTATTTGGGACTCATAAACACCTTATAATAACATCAAATGATCTTTCATGCATCTTAGAACCCTATCAATATCCTCTAGAGCCTTCAAACCTTAAGAAATGAGCCAAAAATAGGCAAACGTTAATCCCTTTTGATCTTCCTAGCTGGTTCCATGCTAGCTAGTGTGGAACCAAAAAGGTAAGGCTTAAAACCACTCAAAATCCCTTAAGATTGATTGATTTAGACCTTAAACCTAAACCATAACACAAAAAAATTGGAATCATACATGCATGGTTGATTCCCATTGAAATTTATTTAGATCTAAGATCTATGATTCTTCCATGCTAGGAACCCCTTCTTCCATGTTTGCCAATGCAAAGCTAGCATGAAAGAGCTACCTTTTTTCCTTAGAAATTAAATAGACACTCCAAGAGACCAATAACCTACACCAGGAAAGCCTAAGACCTCATAGCCTTAAGATTTCTCTCATTTGACCTTATTTTAACCCTTAAAATACATTAACTCCCTCAAATGTGGGTCAAGGGAGGTATGACCTTTCATAGCCATAAACAACCTTAAAACATCACCAAAATAAGTGAAGAAATTATGAAATTATGGTTTGAAGCCATAGGGGCCTAGAAACTTGTTGATTTGGTCTTCTGAAAACTCTAAGATTAAAGAGAAAGAGTCCCACCTTTGCTCCATGTTGGCTACCATGGATCCAACATGGATACTACTTTAGATCTATTTTAACACTCAAAACCTCATTCAAATTGCCTCAAAATGCAACCATGGGATGCACAACTACTAGATCTTGGTTCTAGTTACCCATGCAAGCCTCTTTGACCCTATTCTAGCCCATTTTTGAATCATCCATGTTGAACTCCCTCCCTTCCATGTTGGCCAATGTGAAGACATGGTGGTATGACTTCAAGGCCTACATTTTGTCCTTTCTTAACCTTTAGAATGATTAATTTTGACAAATCCAAAATTGTGCTACCTTGGGAAAAACCGAAAATCCTAATTTTATCTATTTGGATGTCATGGAACATGTTTTCCTTGGTCTCCACACTACCTCCATCCTAGCCAACATGGAACCAAGGTGGAAGACACTTTTAGGCTTAAAAGGGGGGTTCCAAAGGTTGAAAACAAGTGTCAAAATTAGCCTATGACCTTACCTAGTCAATTACACTAACATACAAGCCACCAAGAGTCAAGAACTAGTCAAAATAAGCCTTTAAATTTCTTAGGATGTTTCCTCCACATTGGGGGCCACCTCTTCCAAGAAATGTTTCATCCAAGCTATTGACTAACATAATGGGTATCCAACATAGTGGTAGTCCCCAAGAAGAATGGAAGTATCTATATTTGCATTGATTTCTGAGACCTAAATAAAGCAACTATTAAGGATGATTTTCATCTACCTAGTATTGATCAAATTATTAATACTATGGCTAAATATGCCTTATTGTCCTTCATGGATGAGTTCTCATGATATAACTAGATTAGGATCAACCTAGATCATCAACTTAGCATGACATTCATAACCTCTTAGGGTAACTTTTCCTATACTATGATATTGATTGACCTTAAAAACACAAGGGCAACCTATCAACAAGTAATGACCTATATCTTTAGTAATTATATGTTATATTTTCTCAACAATTATATGGAATATATAGCTATTAAATCGAAAGTGGCCAATGACCATGCTAATGACCTAAATATTATGCTCAAATGATGCCTTAAGTATGATCTTATGCTCAATCCTAAGAAGTGTGTCTTTTGTGTCTAGACCAATAAGATGCTTGGCTTTGTAATGTCTAAGGTAGGGATTCATGTCAATCTAGATAAGGTTAAGGCCATATCCAAATTAGTAGTGCCTACCAACCTTGAGGAGCTTTAGGGATTACAAGGTAGATTACAATTTATTTGTAGGTCTATCACTAGGCTTACAGATAAGTTACAATCCATGCAAAACTTACATAAGAAAGGGGTTCGTTATGAGTGGATAGCTTAATGTCAAGAGGCCTTTGAAAACATTAAATAAGATTTGTTACAACTTACAACAGCCTATCCTCCACAAGAGGGTAAACCATATTACATCTACCTTGCTACCTCCAACATGTACATCACCTCTCTAATTTATCAAAAACATGATGATGAAGCAGAGATGTCAATATACTACCTTATCCATGTACTTGTTGTGCATGAGAATTGATACACTAAAGTGGAGAGGTATTTTCTAGCACTAGTCTTCTCATTGAAGAAGTGGAGATACTACCTCTCTAGGAGTTAAGTCAACATCATTTGCAAAGATAATGTACTCAGAGATATAATGACCAATATCTATGAAAGCATCCATATAGCCTACTAGAAATCCATAATCATGAAGTTTGAGCTTCATTACATCTCTGAATCCTCAACGAAAGGTCAAGCTATAGCTATACAACTTACTATTTCACCTATTAATGAACATGCAACCATATATACTGAGTTCCCTGATGAACATATCAATGTTGTTAGCCAAGTACCCAAGGGTTATGAGCTGTTCATGCACTTTGATGGTGCTTCAACTACCCATGGGGCCAATGCTACTATCATTGTAACATTCCCATTTGGTGAAATTTGACCCTTTGCTTACCATTTTAAGTTTCCATGTACTAATCACATAGCAAAGAATGAACATTTGATCAAAGGAATGATGGTAGCCTGTGATCTAGGAATTATATGTTTAATGATGAAAGGTGATTCTCAACTTATTGTTAACTAAGTGACCAAGGTCTATGTGTGTAAAGCCAAACATTTACAATCTTATTGTGACCTAGGAAAGCAATTGTTACAATAATTTACAGATATTGATATCCAACACATATCCTGAAATGAGAATGCCATAGCCAATGACATTGCAATGTTATCCCTCAATGTAATGCCATATGTGTTTAGTAAGTTTTCCATCTTAGCTATGGACTGTGCTATCCTCATCATGTAGAGAATTGAAGATACCTCTATGGCTATAGTTCATATTGCTCCTGCTAAGGAATGGTATGATGATATCAAATTTTACCTTATGCATGGTGAATCCTCACAAAGCCTAACTACTGCTCAAAAGGACATTGTATGCAAACAATCGAAGAAGTATGTTATCGTAGGTGATAACACATTAGATCAAAAATCCTACAATGGTATATTGTTAAAGTGATTAGGTAAAATTGAAGCTTGAATAGCCCTAGAGCAAGTTCATGAGGGTATTTTTGATGGACATATAGGACCTAGAGTTATGGCCACTAATATTTGATGGTTATGCTATTACTGGCCCTATATGAAAAATGATTGCCTACAGAAGATTAAGCACTATGACATGTGCTAATGGCATAGCAACCTTATACACATACAATTGATTGTGTTGCATACCACTTAGATAATTTAACCATTTCAATGATGGGGGTTGGATATCATTGGGCCTATAATTCCTAAGTCTTCCACAAGGCATAACTTCATCATCACCACAACTAAATACTTTACTAAGTGTATTGAATTTATTCTCCTAAGGAAGACAATGTCTAAACAAGTTTGTAAATTTATCATGCATAACATTGTAGCCCATTTTGGCATATCTATGACCATAGTTATAGACAATGGACCATAATTTAGTAGCCAAGCAAAAAAGGATTTTTTTCACAACCTAGGCATTAATCACTCTTTCTCATTTCCTTAGTACCCTCTAGCTAATGGACAAGTAGAAGTAAGAAACAAGGCCATCATCAACGTGCTCAAGAATATGCTAAATAATAGTAAGTGTAAACGGCATTAGTGGTTTGTCCATGTACTTTGGGCATATTGTACAACTTGCCATATAGAAATTGGTGTAACACCTTATAGATTGGTTTATTGTTTTGAAACTATTGTACCTTTTGAATTACATGTACCATCACTTTGGGTAGCCTTGACCAACTTCATTAACAATGAGCAGAGCAAGGAGTTGTGAACAATAGATCTAGACTTACTAGAGGAGCAACATATGTAAGTGCTTGCTGATGTCAAGAACTATCAAGAAAGGTAGAAATGGTAACACAACCATAACATGATGAAGCATAAGATCAAGGAAGGTTACTTAGTCCTCAAATTCATCCATGATCATGTAGATAAATTATCAATCAACTAGGAAGGATCCTTCTGTGTCACCAGAGCCTACAAAAATGGAGCATTCTAGATCATAAACATGGATGGGAATGATTTGGCCAATTCGGTTAAACATTCCTATCTAACGTTTTATTACATATGATCTACATGTAACTTATAGCAACCATGAGATCAATGACCATCAACAAGCAAGCTTACTTTAACACAACATTTTGAGGCCTTAAACTAGAAATATGGCCTATCAAGGCCTTAAACTAGAAATATGGCCTATCAAGGCCTTAAACAAAAAAGATGGCATGTCAAGGCCTTGAACTAGCAATATGGCTTGTCATGGCCTTAAATCATTACCATGGTCTACTATGATCTTAAATTAGCAACATGACCTACTAAGGCCTTCAACTAGTACCATGGCCTACCATGACCTTAAATTGGCAACATTGGTGACTTGGGTAGCTTGGTTTTATCATGTTATGTGGCATGTATGCATTATAATGTTATGAAATGTTTTTCTTGTCTATTTTTCTTATTCTCTTCAAGTTGTATTTGCAAGGATGCAACTCATTATGACAGCAAGTCACCACATGCCCTCAATGTGTAAGATTCAGTGAGTTTTTCCTCTTGTGTGGAGAGTGCTTGTATGATTACCTTCATCTAACATCACTCCTTAAGGCTAGCCCTGTAACCTCATTATGACTTTCCATACATTGTAAAATCATGTTTACATGTGTTTGCCACTCATGCACTATAGCCATTAGATGTCTCTTCATCATGCTCCATCCTCAAGTCCACTTGAATGTAACATAGCTCATTCAATGGAAAAACAATTAAGTCCATTGAGTGTAATACATCTCATTCAATGGGATAATCCCCCAAGTTCATTGAGTGTAACACAACTCATTCAATGGGAGAACTATATCAAATCAGCTCCAACAATGAATCCCAATGAAGGTTTCACCCCAATAAAAAAATGGAGATGTAGATTGCTAAGCTAGAATGACTAGTAAAGATCAGTGGCTCTGAGCATAAGGAAGAAGACTAATGGACAAAGAAACCTAGGAGCAAAATGATTGGATCCTCAAACACATCTGTCAAGTGACCAACACATTAAATCATATCAATATCATGCTATAGGCATGATGAAAACACTTGGAACACATTGTTAGCTTCCATTATCATCTCCCTAATGACAAATGACACCATCTCATCATAGCCTTATCTGTATCCCATCATTACAAGAACTCTTTTGCATGGTTTGATATGACTAGATCAAGCATAGAGAGGAAATTTTCTTGGTGGACACAACAAAGAGGGGCCAAACTTGTATGTGATAACTATAGTAACCCCATCCCATGAAACTTGAGGCTAAACTTCATTGTAAATGTGACAATTGTAACCCATAAGAGGAAATCTCACATATTTCATACTTTTAGGACTAAAAATGCCTCATAAGTGACGAAATCCTCATTCCCCAAGTGAAAAGAATTTCCTAGTATCTATATTTGTGCTTGGGGGGGGGACAAAATTTCCATTTAGGATGCCAGATATGGCAATTTGATGGGTTTTATGGGGGGTATACACATTTCTACACTAGAAAACTCCTATAGGAAGGTAAATCTCACCTACCCCTAGCATGGAGGATTTTAGGCCACCTATTGGAGCTGAAAAAATCGGTGGCTAAAACACCGAGAGGCTACCGTGTGAACAATTTAACCCCAGATCCGTGCGAGGGCCATGCTCGAGAGAAATGGAAGTGGGGTTCCATGAATGGTCTGGTTGATCAGACAGGGACTTAATTGGTGTATCTTAATCTTTTGTTAAAGTTTATTTTGGAAGTGAGGCACATGAATTAAATCAATGATCAATAAATGTAAAGCTATGAAAATAGTGCAAAACAATGATGATAGTAAGCAAATAGCAAAGTAGTGGTTGCAGGTTTGATCCTTTGCATTTCTAAAAGGTGTACAACAAAACACACAACATGGAAGAGGCACAACTTACATAGAGCGATATGGTTGCAAATCTCTAAACTATAGAGCCAACCAGCAAACTCAAAGCCAACTAGAGTGCTAAAAAATGCCAAATATGCTCTCCAAAAGCCAACTTAATAACCAATCATCACCAAAAGCCAATGTCCCAGACAACCCAAAAAAACCAAAACCTTTTGAGCATTGTTTGCTAGGGTATTTATAGGGCTAGGAGTAGGAGAAAAATGTGGTCTGGATGCCATGTGTCTTGGGCCCCACAAGGTGCAAAAATGATTGTACTTTGTAGGTGTGAGATGCTAGAAGTGAGTTTTGTTATGCTATGACCATACTACAGAAACTTCATGTGCCAAAATCCAATGTGCCAACAATGTAAGCAAAAAGGAGCCTATGTTCCAGGACTACGTCTTCCCTACTCTTGCAAGCAGGGTCAAGTGTAGGAACAATTTTTGGGGATTGACCAAGGGTATGCAAAATGAAGCAAACTTGCTAATTTTGTCTACCAAAGAGATATCAGAGCGAGAATAATCATTTCCAGCAAGTTATAGAGCTAACCAAAGATGTCTTGATGCCTCCATTCCAGTGTTTCACTACCCATGCTATTTAGCACATTGGCATAGTGTAAGTAATTGCTTGCTATGCTGTGCTACACTACATAGTGTAGCATAGTGTAGCCACTAGTCATGACAAAAAACTTGCGTAGGAATCGAGAGCATTTGTGCGAGGCTTGGTCGGGCAAAAAATTGCAACTTTTTTCCTCCATGCCGAAAAGCCTTCGGACTTGCTGAATTCATCTTTGGAAAATTTCTATCATTTTTTCCATCATTACTATGCTATGCTACACTCTGTAGCATAGCACTGTGTAGCAACCAATGTATTATGCTTCTTTGACCAATTTGTCATTTCTTACCAAGAAACTTTGCTTGAGGCCTGAGGGCTAAGTGGGACAACCAATTTTGGAGGTCGAAGCATTGCCAAGTGGAATCTTGTTGGAGTCACTTTGAAAAGGGGGGCCTTTGTGTGCTTTGTCCCTATTATGCTCTACTATGCTACATAGCGTAGCATCCTATGTTGGTGGAGCAAGCTTTCTTGATCATTTCAACATGGGAAAATGCTTTGGAAGAACAACTTGTCATCTAATTACATCTTGGACACTTGGTTGATCTCTTCAAGGCTTGCTATGCTACGCAGCATAGTAGATTTCTATGCTAGAAAACATGTCAAACTATTTTGCTCATCTTGAACACTTTCAAAAACTCCTAGCATGGTTCTTAGGTACATTGCCAGCTAGGTCAATTGTCTGGTTGGGTAGGTTTGAGAGTCTAGCAAGACTATCAACCCTGGAGATAGAAAACTTGCCAGACTATACAGTCTATCCTCGGTGCCTACACCATTCTGTCAACCCATCATGATGCTGCACTTGTGGAAATCCTTGCCCAAATTCCAAGATTCTGTTGAAGCATGAGGGTCCTAAAATTTTATGATGTTTCACTAGCCCCTCTTTGTTGATGTCTGGAGGATCTGCTTGAGAGACATCAACAAAGAATACAAAACACCATGAAGGATGAGATGCCAACATTACTATCTAGTGGTTGCTAAAATGTTTCTTTGTTATGCTTGGGAGTATTAGGGTGGTCATGTAAGGAAAGGGGAAAAGGATGGATTTGAGGAGATAGGTTCAGCCAAGGAAGAGATGTAACATAGTGCGGTCCTTCATCGGAGTGCTTGTGAGGGAGTCAGTATGCATGGGCGTCTTTTTTTTGCTGGCTTCTGACCTCTCATTAGAATTCTTAGAGATGGTCATTTTGAAACAGCTGATGTGCCATTTGTTTTGGGCACGTCTCTTTTTTTTGAGATCTTTTTCTCTTTTAAGCTTTTGTGCTTTTCTTCTGCTATTTTACCATGTTCACTTGCGAACAACCTTAATGTTGCAGGACAGGTGTTTCCTCCCTGAGATGAGTTGTGTTACATCCATATGGGGCTTTGACTTCCCTACAAGTACTTCCCATGTGGATAGTTGCATTACATGCATCATGGACTTTGTGGTTGAGCATGTGGAAGGGCTTTATATACATCAGGCAAGCTTGTAAAAGAGATGTGAAATGGGAAACTACGGGTGTGAGAAATGAGGTGAACAAGGTTAAGAGAGAGGGTGGTATGTGCACTCCCAAGTAGCCAAGCTAGTTAGAATGGTCACCTTAGAACGATGTAGTGTCTTGTCCTCCTGGTGAAATGCATCTCTGACCGATGCCATCTTGGCCTATATCCTACAAACACAATAGAAAGCAGACTAGAAAAATGTAACCATGAAATGAGATGAGTGTAGGATCCCATTTGCTTTAAACACTACTAGAGTAGGGAGAATTGTCGCTGAAGAATGTGATGTCCAAACCAGGAAGGCCAGTAGCGGTTCTAGTAGTGGCAGATTGAAGGGGTTGGCACTGAGGAGGCTAGGAGTTGTGATGATTTGAGTTCTTGGGAGTCCCCACCTAGGGCAAAAATCATGCAGTTCAACTATAAGCTGAGAAACCTAACAGTTGAATGTATTTTAAGCTTAGATGATGGTCGGGGCTAGAAGGTAGCAACTTTGTGGCTGTGCCATAATAGTGCTGGGACTCCAGCAGTAGTGTTGGCACATTTTTACCATTTCATGGAACAGGTGGACTTATTTGCAAATGGTGAGGTACAGAATCCTAATGAACTCAAACTGTTCAAGGAGGATTATGTTCTTTCTTGTAAAGAATTCTACAATAGTTAATTAACCATGAAGTTGGAATAGAAATGAAAATGTTGCTGAATTGAATGTTTTGAAAATCAAGG
>MNCI01033948.1:260622-313438 GCA_015680685.1 Gnetum montanum | reverse complement strand
GAATCTTGCTCTATTTCTAGTTTTCTTGTGGAACTATCTCTTTCTCTGGGGAAAATTAGGAGTAGATTACGGAGTTGTGCTCAAATGTTTTTGAAAAATTTTATTTGTTGCAAGTAGGTATTATAAGGACCGCATAAACTAGGCAGTTGAACAAAATAGGGAATTTCCAAGAACTCACAGTACTTAGCAAAGTTGCCTGAATCTCTTTAAAGTAAGTCATTTGTAGTTCACACACAATGCAATCATTACATTTCTCACAACCACACGCCGCAACAGGACACACACATACTCATATTAACTACTGAGTTTATTTGGCAGTATCTAGGCCTTGGTGTTGCCAGAGACTAGCAGGCACCTAAATCCTGTTCGAGGACACTCGTTGGCGGTCGCGTCCCAAACGGTCGCCAACAAGTAGGTGCTAACAACAGGAGCTACCATCAGGGCGACAGACTATGGTAGTGGTAGCTCCGAAAGGTTAGCAAGATGTCAGATGACATCTCCGAAGGATCAGCAAGATGTCAGGGGCAGTGGTATTGCATATGTTCCAGAGGATGTTTTCTTATCATTGTGAACTATATTCTGGAACTGCAACATCCCATCTCATATTGGCACTATGCATGCTCGCTTGTTTATGGGATCATGGATGTGGGTTTAGAACATTGTGCCATGAACCCAGTTTAAGGTCTTGGTAGACCATCAGATGTACTGGTTTAAGGTCCCAGTAGACCGCAATGTGCTAGTTTAAGGTCCTAGTAGACCGTTGTGCTAGTTTGAGGTCCTAGCAGACTGCTGTGCTATTTTATCATCATAGCAAATAGTGGATGTGCCAATTTTTTTATCATAACACATGTGCTTTGCTAGTTTTACATCATAGAAAATGGTCTATGCTAGTTTATAGTCAGAGTGGACTATCTATGCTAGTTTATAGTCATAGCGAACTATCTGTGCTAGTTTATAGTCATAGCAGACTATCTGTGCCAGTTTATAGTCATAGAACTATCTGTGCTTACCTTGTTTTCACATCAAACATAGTATGGCTTGAGGTACAAGTCGGTTCATGGGATTTGCAAACTCTTTGCCATCCATGTCTACCAGTTTGAAGGCTCCATTCTCATAGGCTTTCGTGACTATGAATGGACCTTTCCAGTTTGCTGAGAACTTGTTTACATGCTCATGAATAGCTTTGAGAACTAGGTTCCCTTTTTTGATTATCCGTCGATGTAGATTGGAATGATGCTTCTACCATTGCTTTTCTTGGTACCATTCAATACAACCAAGTGTTTGAGCATGCTCCTCCTCTATGGAGTCAAGGTTGATGATCCTTGACTTGTTGTTCTAGGCCTCATTCACGACACTTGAAAGGATCATCCGAAGTGATGGTACCTATAATTCAAGAGGTAACACTACTTCAGATCCATAGACTAGGCTATAAGGAGTCTTACTTGTGGTCATTCTATATGTCATACAGTAAGCCCACAGCATGTAGAGGATTTGCTCATGCCATCGCCTCTTACTATTGCTAAGCATCCTTTTGAGCAAGTTGATGATGACCTTGTTTTTTGCCTACGCCTAACCATTTGCCTACGGGTAGTATGGTGAAGAAAAGGATTGCTTGATGCCAATGTTTTGAAAAAAGGTTTTGGTTTCCATGCTACTAAACTGTGGCCCGTTTTTTGTCACAATAGCCATGGGAAGACCAAACCTTGTTATTATGTTGTCTAGGATATAGTGACAAACCTATTGAGATGTAGTTTTCCTAAGGGGGATAGCCTTTTCCCACTTTGTGAAGTACTCGGTGAAGGTGATGATGAAGCTATGTCCTGTGGAAGACTTAGGTGTGATGGGTCCTATGATATCTAGCCCCCATCATTGGAATGGCCATGTAATTTTTGTAGGATGCAACTTAGTAGGTGAAACATGTATAAGATTTGCATGACATTGGCATGTATCACATGTTCTAACTTTGGCAAGGAAATCTCATTCTATGCAAGGCTAGTAATATCCTAGGCATTTGATTTTGCTGCCATAGCCCTAGGAGCTGTGTGTCCTCCACATAGTCCTTCATGGACTTTGTCAATGATTTTCTGTGCTTCTTCCCCACTAATGCAAGTTAGCAATATCCCATCAAAGGAGTGTTTGTATAAGGTATTCTCTCCTATAAGGACATACTACCGGGCTCGATTTCAGATCACATATTTTTAAGTGGATGTTAATTTGTGTGGGGGTTTGCCATGTTGATGGTAGGCTTTAACATTAGCATACCACTCTTGGGCATTGGTAGCACTTACGGAGGCAATGTGTACTGCTTGAGTGATAGGGTCTGTGCATTCCATTATCAAAGAAGGTAAAGTTGTAAATAGGTGTGGTGGCACATTTAATGCTAGTGTGGCTAAGGCATCTGCTATAGTGCTCTCATTGCATGGCACATGTTGGATGTCTATCATTGTAAAATGTTTAAGAAAACTCTTGTCCAAGTCACAATACGGATGTAAATGTGAAGCTTTATAGGCATAGATTTCAGTAATCTGGTTGACGACAAGTTGGGAATCACCTCGGACTGCCAAATGTTGGATCTTTAATTCCTGGGCTACTAAAAGGCCCCTAAGAAGTCCTTTGTACTTAGCTATGTTGTTTGTACAAAGGAACATAAAATGGTAAGCAAAAAGTTGAATGTCCCCTAAGGGGAATGTAATGATGGCAGCAGCACTACCACCTCATGTGGTTGAGGCGCTGTCGAAATGCAAAGTAGCTTCAAAGTATAATGGTAGAGGGTTGATGCTATTAACATGTTTGTCAGGAAATTTTGGATCTATGGTTGTCCAATCATTGACAGGTGAGGTTGTGAGCTACGTAGCTATTTCTTATCCTTTTTTTGACGATTAGGCTACATAATGTAAATCGACTTCTGCCATTATAGCTTTCCATGGGGCTATTCTGCTGCTTTCATATAAATTATTCATGATAGCCCAAAGTACCTTGCTCTTGCATATAATGTTAACCTTGCTGTGGAATAGGTAATGTCTCCACTTTTTAAGCATAAATACTAGGGCGAGGAAATTTCTTTCTACCTCGTTGTACGTCGCCTCATAAGCTATTAGTGTATGGCTCAAGTAATAGACTGGGATTTTAGAGCTGTCATTTCTCTTCTAACACAACAATGCTACAATAGACATGTCTAAAGTGGTAAGGTAGATGTAGAAAAGCTTATCCCTCTATGGTGGGTAAATAGTTGGGAGGTGCAAAAGCTCTTTCTTTAAGTCATTGAAGGCTTGCTGACACTATGCCATCCACTCGAAGTTGACCCCCTTATTTAACAAGTGTTGCATGGGGTGTAACTTGTTAGTTAACTTTGCTACAAACCTTCTGATAAACTGTATTCTACCTTGAAACCTGTGCAATTCTTTAAGGTTGGTAGTGGGTGCTAGGTTAATGATGGCCTTAACTTTGTCAGGGTCCACTCGTATTCTAGCTTCTGATACTACAAACACTAGCATGCATCTAGTTTTAACTCTGAAAATAAATTTCTTTGGATTAAGGCACAAGTCATGCCTGTGACAACGCTTCAGGACTACATCTAGATCGATGGAATGATCAATAGCTCTCTTAGACTTGACTGTTATGTCATCCATGTAATCGTTTAGTCTCTCTAAGAGGTAGTTGTTGAATATATATGTCATGGCTCATTAATAGGTTGCTCTGGTGTTTTTGAGACCAAAGGGCATCATAGTATAATAGAAGGTTCCCCAAGGGGTCATGAAAGTAGTTGTTAACTAATGCTCTAGATTGATGCAGATTTGATTGTAACCTGAGAACCCATCCATAAAGGACAGTAAACCATGACCAGCTGTAGTGTCAATAAGTTGATCAATACTTGGTAATGGGAAGTCATATTTAATTTTTTCTTTGTTTAGATCTTAAAAGTTTATAAAAATTCGTATACCTCTCATTTTCTTGGAGACTACAATGATGTTCGATACCCACTTCGAGTAATCGACAGCGCAAATGAAGCCTACTTGATACAGCTTGGTAATTTCATCACATATGGCTAGTGCGATTTTTGGTTTAATTTTCTGAGCCTTTTTTTAACTACTTTGATACGTGGGTCTAAGAAAATATTATGTTGTATGAGCCATGCGTCTAAGCTCAACATGTCATTATAGGACCATGCAAACACTTTGATGTTGTTTTGGAAAACCTTAGATATGTCCTTTTGTATTTGTGGATCTAGGAGGGAGCCAAGTTTTAATGTCTTTATTTCCCCCTAGATGTAGTTATAGGTTCTTCAATGAAAGGGTCCTCGGTCACATCCTTGACCTCTAAGTCTACAACTTGGACCAAATGTTTGGGCCAATCTAGGGATGTTTCCAGGGATGCTACAGTGTTGTTAGTAGATGATTCCCAATCTATTAATTCCGAGTTTAGATGTCTCATAAGCTTGCCATGAGGACTTGTCAAGGTTAAAAGAGAATGTAGATCACTGTGCATAGCCATTTTTGTCAAACTTGTCATAATAAGAAAAAGCCAAGTCAAGTGATACATGTTTGTAGCAATAGCATGTAATGAATGTTTGTAAAGTAGCAATACAACATAAAATAATCATCAATCACTGTGTAAAATTATCAAGTTGAAGTTACCAATTTAAGGTCTTAGTGGACCGTATCGAGACCTTAAACGAAAGCTAACATTGCTAGTTTAAGGTTGTAGTGGACCATCACATATTATATAATTTGGTTTATGATATGGAATGAGTGGTAAGATGTCATATAGGACATGGTAGGTTGTTGACCGGGTTAAAGCATATGCTAGAATTGCTAGTTTAAGGTCTTTTTAGACCACTACTAGGTAGAGTTGAAAGCTAAAACTACTAGTTTAAGGTCTTTGCAGACCATTAATAGGTAGATTTTAAAAACTAAGGTTTGCTAGTTTAAGGTCTTTGTGGACCATCATTAGGCTACATTGTAGGTTAACGTCCTATGTAAACTAAGATTGCCAATTTAAGGTCTTAGCGGACCATCGTTAGGCTACATTGTAGGTTGACATCCTATGTAAACCAAGATTGCTAGTTTAAGGTCTTAGTAGACCATCGTTAGGCTATATTGTAGGTTGACATCCTATGTAAACCAAGATTTCCAGTTTAAGGTTTTAGCAGACCATCGTTAGGCTACATTGTAGGTTAACATCCTATGTAAACCAAGATTGCTAGTTTAAGGTCTTAGCAGATAGTTAATGGATAGATTTTAAAAAGGATAGATGCCTAATTTAAGATGGAAAAAAATTTTCAGTGGGCCCACTCATTATGCTGTAGAAACTTGCTACGCTAAGGTGTTACTATGACACAATAGTGCTATGCTACAAGGGGTGTCCCACATTAATCGGGTCATGAAAATCACAAGTATTTTACAGTGTTGGCTATAAATAGGGGTTTACCCCTTGGTAAACTTGTCATTTTTATTGTTAAAGCCTAAAGCCCATACTTAGAGTGTAGCGCGATTGCACAGAGAGAGAGTGAACTTGTGTAGTATAGTAGTTGATAGGGAATTTACAAGCGAGACAATGACACCTAAAGGTGAAACGCATGCACCAAGGACTTGCCAAAGTAGACGAGGTGAAGGACACTCTAGGGCACCTGTCCAAGGCACGCGTTGAAATGCAGGAGGAGGCTCTGTTTACTTGGTAATTCGCTATGCTGCCCTTGTTTTCTAGATGTTGTTATTGTTATTGTGATGAAATTTGCATCCACTACCACTATTTTGGTTGTCATTTTGGCCATCACGCCGTTATTGCCACTAGCTAACTATAGCAACTGTACGGATGCTATGCTATGGTTGCTTGCAACATCATCTTAACTACATTGTTGCAAGGGTTTGGGCAATTCTGAGTGGCATAGTGCACACTTGGCACAACGTACTATCTTTAGGAAGGGTTTAGTTATTCGTAAAATTTGTTAGGGTGATGTGTGCTTAATCATAGCGTAATGCAAGTTATTTCGTATGGAAAGATAGGGTTGAGATGATAGGGACACTGAATTTTCTCTCATCTATGCTACTTAAAGGTGTAATTTTTTTTGTTACACTTGCTATGTTGTTATGTCTGCTAAAGGGGTATGTTTTTCATATTGTAACGTGTTTGCCTATGGTTGTTCATTCGCTATTTTTCTCTATTGTTCTTATCATACCTATTATGTTGTCACATGCATCACCCTTAAGTGTACATGTAATTGTTATGCTGTGTACCTATTATGTTGTGGTGTGTATCATGTAACAATTACAGTAAGGCACAACCAATGTTTTTACGTAGTACGGTGCCTAATGGCTACGCTACACTGTGAGTTCGACTTTGTAATATCACCTATAATGCTCAACTCTATTTTTTTCATTAACAATAAATTTGTGATCGAGAGAACATGCTACGCTACGTGCAAAGAAAGGTTACGCTACGCTATATGTGAATAGATGCTTATGCTACACTACATGTAAACTTCACCTGAACATAGTGTTAACATTTGATTCTTTTTTTTGTAGGGTCATGTTGAAGCCCATTCTGATTGTCCGTGAGATTGTAGGAATCATGTGCTGCCTTAGTGAACTGATGGCCAATGTTCCTCCTCCCCATGCACATGGGGCAGTAGGCAGTCTAGTTCCAGGAGGGTGCATGGGACTTCTTATAGTTCCTCCTCCACTATTTTAGTATGATCAGTGGTCACACTTATCAGTGGAGACAATAGATGCAATCCTAGAAACACTGTTTCCCAGGGCACACTAGGGCATTCTAAAATTTTTGACTGATGGGTCAATCAGGGGTGAGTAGGCAGAAGGCTCCAACTAGTGCCCAAAAGGCTCGAGATGCTTAAGTTGGATTTGGGACATGCTCAAGTATAAATGCTATCATTTATACAACACGTTATTCATTGCCCATCACATGGGCACCTGTTTTCAAAACCCACTTGGGATTGTTTACTATGCTAGCGGGTGAGTTTTGTGAAGGTATCTCATTATGTTGTTTAATCCATGTTATGCTAGACAAAGGTGTTAATAGTATATATATATTTTTTGTATTGCCAAGTTTTATGTTGATAGGAATGGTCTTCACGGTAATACAGATGCCTTGACATTGGCATAGATGGCCTTGCAGGAGTTTTCCTCTTCTAGGAATGTGCACACTGACGTAATAGGCCAATTTGGGGGTTAGTTTAAAACCTATCCAACTTGGTATTCCCAATTTTATGGAAATTTTAAGGAAGCCAGTTGGTTGGATAGGGAGTTGGAATCCCTCAGGCCAGTCACTGTTGAAGACATGCTAGTGGATCTCCCACCATTTCCCATGCCATTTAAACCTAGTACACTAAACTATGAATTCGCTATTACTTGTTCGAGTGATGATCATTTTTTTGCTAACTTTTGCTTACTTTTTTTCCTTATATTTTGCTAATTATTACAATGGTGAGTAAATCCCAAGAGGTCACTGTGATCACCTCTGGGCATAATGAAACTAACTTATTTTTCAAGTACAGGGAGGTGGAGGAGACCCGATGTTGGCTCTGCAATGGGGCCCCAACCACGCTTGTCCACAACCTTTAGGAGGCTAGGCTCATGGACTTATTTTTGGCCATCAACCCAACTGTCCCACTTGCTAGAATGCTTTCCCTAGTGAACTCCTTCTCTGAGAAGGCTAACCGCTTCCGTACATGTGTTCATGGTGTATGGGTGATGTTTGAAATCAACAACCAACTATTTGTGGATCTTTTCGGTGTTCCTTCTGATGGTCTCTCCATAGGAGAAAAATATAAGAAAGATGCAAACCATCAAGGGGACATTGATGAGTGGCTAGGGGATGGCAAAGGACTAAAAGGGGATCTACATCAAGAAGGTTAGGCTAGGGGTGGCCAAGACGATTTACCCTATCTTCCATGCCTATGCCTTACCCAAGCTACTCTCCCAAGAAAAAATCCTTGGAGTTGAACAAGCTTGGATAATGAGGGATTTCATGGAAGAGGGAACTTGCTACAATTTGGCCAAATACCTTTGCAAAGGCTTGCAGGCTAAAATGCTCAAGCTCTATGGGAAGCTTGAGTCCCATTTCAACGTGCACCATGCCTTCTTTATAGCCTGCCTGTGGTGTTTTGAAAAATTTTTGGTAGTCTGCAAGAACGGTGTTTGGGTGCTACAAGACCGCAGTTAAATTTCCAAACCATGGATTCGCCAACTCTTCCATACCACATGATCCCAAGATCCCCTGGAAGCTATTGGGGAATTGCTTTCAATGATGGCCAGGGATCAGGTGGCATGCACCTTTCATTCCTAGGATAGCATGGGAGAGGCACCTTCCACTAACATGGGAAGCATAACAAGGGGAGAACACCTCATTGTGGAAATAGTGGTGACTAGCTTGCAATGTAAGAGGTCCCAGCCTACCAAAGAGACTCCCCATACAAATGAAGAGAGGGGGAAGAAGCTATGACTCAAACTTTGCAGAGTGCAGCCTCCAATTGGTAAGTGTATTTTATTATTTGGCTAACACTCGCTATGATGTGCCATGCTAGATAGCATTGCATAGTGTAGCATCTATTTCAAGTTTGTGTATTTTGCCTACTGTGATTATTCTTTATTATCAGAAGAAGAAGAAGAGGAAGGGGAGGAAGAGGTGATGGCCCCTAGAATAGGGGCGACTAGCAAAGATGAAGAGTTTCCGATTGCAGAGGAAATGGCTCCGACCAATGAGGAAGGGGCTCCTACCATAGAAAAAAGGACCCCAGCCAATGAGGAAGAGGCCCTTGCCAATGAAGTTAGGGCCCCTGCCAATGAGGAAGAGGCCCTTGCTAATGACCCTTTCACCAAGTGTAGTTTACTAGCAGAGGGGCATTCATTTTGACGCTGGTGAGTTTGATCACTTTTTTAATAGTGTATCAATGGGTGACCCCCCTACTATCACCCTGAGGGTTTGCTAGGTAGAAGCTTTACACTTTCATTTACATTGCTCATCAGCTTTGTTGAAGTTTTTTCCACCATGGCTAACATGTTTTACCGTGCAGCAGATACCACTGTTGATACTTCTGGCCCTTCTTCGATCCGTTTGCAATTGTGGACCGAGACCCTTGACAAATTAACTTTTATGGAGGGGTTGGTAGATGACATGATCGATCGTGACCCAGAAGTGGGTGAGTTAAAGTTGCTATGCTAGGCTTCCTATATTGTTACGGTTTCGCTATGTCACTGTGACTAATGCTATTCTGTGTGTAGTTGACAGCCTCTCACCTCAAGTGGGATCCTAAGCAAGTAGTTGAGGTCGACGATGTGCTTGAATTACCATAGTAGGTAACTGAAGTACCTCGTCACATATATGATGAAGCAAGAAAATGTGCGTTGTACTCGACACGCTCCCTGTGGGAATGCAGGCATGTAAACAAAGACCTCTGGAAATGGATGCAAAGGCTTGAGAAGGAGAAGGCTAATCTAACTAGTAAGGTGGAGGATCTCCAATCCAAGAAAAAAATTCTATTGGCTTGGGACACTAATGATGGAAGTTGGCGCATGGCCATCATCAACTATGCAAGATATTGGATGGCTGTGCGACGCAACAATGAAGCCATGCATGAAATAATTGAACAATGGATGCAAATGGACCTTCTAGCCAAGAAGAACCAAGATTGGAAGGATTATAACATGAAGGTTTACGAGTGGGGGTAGGCATAGAAGAATCACAAACACATGTATATGCTGGAATGTGGCACCTACCATAAACAGTATCATGATACTTCGGTCAAGTTGCATACCTATGAGGTATTCCTTGACATTATTGGTGCTTCTGGGGCTTATGAAAGGTTCATGTAATAGGTGACAATTAGTGAATCTCCCAAAAGAGACATGGCTTTTCCCACGGGTGAGATCAACACTACCACCTTTTCTCCAGAACCACCGAAATGGACAGCCATAGAAAAGGAGAAAGTTACAGCAAACACTAATTTGGGAGATAGGAATTGGCCTAACATTACCAAGGAGGAGATCTTGCAATACCTTGTAGCTGGCCTGGATTGGATATCCCTTGAAACAGACACGGAGCCTTCTCGGGTTAGTCACTTTTTTTATAGTGTGATAATTTATTTTATAAAAGTCTTTCTCATAGCTCTAACTAATTGTTTTATTTTCTTCATTATGTAGGATCCAAATGAAAACATAGGATCCACTAATGCAGGAGATGATGGTGCAAGTGAAGACTCATCGCGTAGCAGCATAGAGTTTTATTCTTGTCTTTGGATTCTCAAAAAAAATTTGTAAACCTTATTGATTAATAATTTTGAATGAACTATGGCATATAAAAAGATTCATTTTATTTTGGTTAGTGTGTTGTATTTTTTTTAGTCTATTCTTTGTCTTTTTTTTATTAATTAATTAATCTCCTTGGGAGCATCTCGTTTTAGTTTTAGGCCATTTCGGGCCGTAACAATAGTTTAAGGCCATTCTGGGCCATCGCTAGTTTTAGGCCATTCCGGGTCATTAGTAGTTTTAGATCATTTTGGGTTGTTGGATGATGGTAAAGAAATTTTTTTCCAATTTTAGGCCTTAGCAGGTCGTTTCATGATGTAAACAGCCAATGTAATGTGAACGATTTAAACAATAAGGAAAACATTAGCATAAATGAACGAATATGAAGCAAACAATGTGAAGAATGAACATAATGGTTGATGTAAGTGGTGATCATGTTGGAAGCAGTATAGTAGTTATGCTAACGCAAGTAACGATCATTCTCACAGTTGCTTCCTAACCCATCGTGGGCTCGGTGATGCATAAGGCCAAGGGGCTTTGTTGCAATATTCTTCTATATCGTTATCTACTGCTTGAAAAGGCAACTCGGCCCATGTAGTTTCATTTTATGAGCTGGTGTTTTGGGCCAGCTCATTAACCAAAAAAGTAGCCTCGTTGGGGATAGACACTTCATTTTCAAAGGTTATTACTTCTTAACCCTACTCCATGTCGATATTGTTTATTTCTTGGGTGGTGACTTCATCACCATAAATTACCACCTCCCTGCCTGCATAGGGTAGGTGGATCTCTTGATGTATGGGTGAAGAGACGACCCTGAGTTGGGCTAACCATGACCTCCCCAAGATCAAGTTAAACCCAAGCATCTCTTCTACCATGATGAATGTTGCATTTCTGGGGAAATGGTCCCTTGCCACAAAGTTGATGTGGATGGTCCCTTGCCACAAAGTTGATGTGGATGCTCCATTGAATGACTTCAGACATGAGGTTGTTGTGGGTTTGATTTGATCAACCAAGCCCAGTTTATCCACTATGGGGAATGGGATGACATTTGTAGTAGCCCCGTCATCAACATGTACTCTTCAGATCTTGTGCTGACCTATCTGAATTGTGATGAATAGGGGTGCTATTGTCACTTGGCCCTTCTCAGGGTCATCCTTAATGGACTCTTCACGGAACATCAACTAAGCTAGCCACAATTCTTTGAGCATAGAAGGAAGCATAATTGCATGGATTTCTTTCTCTTCTGCCAGCATGTTTTCATCAATCGGTATCAATGCTAACATGTGAACCAAGGCCTCGCGGTGTGCAGTGGAGGCCATTACCAGGTCATACAGGCTTAAGGTTGTATTCTTTTGTTTTAGAGCCTATTTGACCCAAGTATGGGTGTTTAGAAGGTCCTATCCACCTTCTTGTTGTTTTCTGCCCTTCTCTTCCTCCATTTGTCCTAGGAGATGAATCTCTTGGGGAGGAGAAGTTTCAAGTTTGGTGCTAGAGCTTCTCAAGCAGGATGGTGATGATTGTGTGCATGTAGTGACATCAATTATTAATGATGAAGGGGGCGTAGGCATGAAGGACAAGGGGGTAGACTTAGGGGGACCTGATGCGGTACATTCCTTGGCCATCTTGTCTATTAGATGCTCTTCCACTTTTTTGAATGAGGAGGCTGTGGGGCTATTTTAGATTAGCTCTGTGTGGTAGGGGCAATTGAGGGTTTTGGCCCCCTAATGACAAATGGTTCTTGTGGTGTTAGCGCTGGTGATGGCATAGTTTTGAACACGAAGGGTGCATGGGTGGATGTCTAAGGGGGAACCTTGAGGATGAATGGTTCTTGTGGTATCATTTTTGTCATTTTTGGTGTCACTACACTACATTGAGGCACATGAACCATAAATGGCTACTGTGATGGTTTTGGGTTACTATCGATGCCAATCATGTTGATGACATACCTAGTGTTGTTGGCATTGAGGAGGTCCTTATAGATGTGCATGGATTGATTTTTTGGGCAGACAAGGTTGCTTTCATCTAGAACCAACTTCCCCTAATCAATCATCTATTGGATGTCATGTTTTAATGCTAGACAGTAATCTGTGTTGTGACTACAAAGTTGATGGTAGTCACAGAACCATTCTAGCCAGAAGTTCTTAGGAACTGGCGACTCATTGGGTGTAGCTAAGGAGGGGTTCCTAAGAAGTTTTCAATACCATTTATGCCTTTTGAATGCCTCCTCCGACATCTACTTATGTTGAATATACCCAACCCTCAAAAATTTCTTCAGTAGTTCTAAAGGCTTGATGGGTAGTGGGGTGTATTTGGAGTAGTCTTTACATTAGAAGTTGGGTTTAGGCTGGGTTGATGCCTCTGGTGCTAACATTGAGGGTTGAGCAGTGTTATTTAAGCTAGGCATGGGGTTAGTCAATGTTGTGGCCACCTTTTTATTGTTATTGTTGTTGGGTTTGGCCTCATTTTCCATAGCAGCCACCATGGCTATCACGGCCTTTCCCTTCTCTTTGTCCTTTCTAACATATGAATCTTTATATGCAACATAAGCCAGGTCTTTACTAGCTTTAGCCATGTCTTGGATGCTCTTCTTCTGGGTGAAAGCTTGACTAAGAGAGCATGGGGTTAGGTAGTACAATTTTAACTTAATAAAGTCATTTACTACCCCCTTAAAGATAGCCAACAAATGGGCCTCTGCAATAGGCTCACGGATCTCATTCAGGGTAGTGCTCCACTACTATATGAACTTTTGCACCAACTCTAGCAGGTCTTGCTTGATGCTTATCAACTGATCTAGTGTGACTTCAGACTTTAATTTATGCTTGAAGTGGATCACAAAATGGGTCAGCAACTTCTCCAGAGTTGAGATGGAGATGCATGGGAGCGTGCAGTACCATTCTAAAGCTTTGCCCATCAAAGACATACTAAAGACACGAATAATAGTGTGTGACCACTGTTGCAACAATAAAGATTCAGATCTAAATGTGACTAGATGTGCATTGGGATCGCCCTCCCCATTGTATTTTGTGAATTGGTCAAGTGGCATCCTAGGAGGTAACGTGAGCATGGGAATGGTCAGGCTGATAGGGTCTTCATGGTAAAAATCCATGACCTACACAGTGTCAGAATCGGTAGCTTTGAGACATTAAATCTCTATAGTGAGGGTCTAGATAAGTTGAAATGCTTGGTCTAGACTTGGGGACGATGTAGATGGTTGTGGGGTTGCAAGGGCAACCATCGTTGGTGGCGTTGTAAGGGCAACGGCCTGGCTCATAGGGGGTACTATTGGGGTTGCTCCTACAAAGGGTGTTGCCTATGCAGTCCACCACCCAGTGGATGGTGTTGTTGAAGAAATAGCTGCTAGCAGTGCTGTAGGGTTAGTCACTTGCATGACTGATGGGGTGGACCATAGTCCCATGCTTGGTTGTAATATTTTTGGGACTTGGTATGCTTGGTGGTAAACCTAGTGTGACATCTGGGAGGATTGTGAAATAGGGAGAGAAGTGGTTGAGACCCACCATGTGGTTGGGTGCGGTGCTACTGCTGATGGTAGAATAGGTGCGGATGATGGAATGGGAACTAGAGCTCCATGCACCTATGAGGTAGACACAGTGTGCATGTATGGAAACTTGGCTGTGACTGGCATTTGGTACGATGACAAGACAGAGCAAGGAGGGAGAGTACCTAGGAATGAAACTGAAGGGGGGGCATGTTGGTATGTTGAGCGTACGGGATGGCTGCTCATGGCTAATGAAAGTGTAGGTTTCGGTGGAGTCATGGTAATCATTAAAGGAGAAAACACAAAAAGAAGATTTGACTGGAAGACTAGGGTAGGAGGAATAGTCATAGGGTAAGTCTGGCCACCACCCTCGAATTGGGAGTCCAGGTCTTCTTGTCTATCCTGGAATGCTTCATCATAATGGGATGATGTATCTTGTTCCCTAGACTTATTGACTTGCATTAGCTGGTCTAAGATCTACTGATACGTTTCTGTTAGGTGGATGGTAACATCAGGGGTAGGGATAAATTCCCTCCCGTTCCAATGAAAGAACTCAAAGTTTCATTTTTCATTGAGTTCTTAGTGATCCAGGGGCAAATTTTCTTGGATCTTTACATAGAGGAAGTCATAATGCTCTGTGTCTTGTGCCAGGAACTCAGGTGATAGATGTCAGATCCTAAGAGATTGATGTGGTGCTAGAACTGGGCTAGGTGGTCGCTCGACATCCATGATGTTTTGAGTTGAGAAAGGAACCTCAAGGTTGGAGGTGGGAAATGACAGTGGTTGTGGGAATCATTTTGAGTGATTGAAAAAAATAGAAAATGAAAAACACAAAGATCAATAGGCGATCAGAGGTGTTTCCTTCTATCGGGTTTCAAAGGAACTGTCATTGTGACCAGTCTGCACCACATGATGTGTAGACAACCACAAAGGTATCACATCTTTGCTAGTAGGTGACAAGGTATAGAAAGTATGCAGGACTACTAGAGGAATGTACAAAGGGCACCAAAAAAGCCCTCCTTCTACTGCCAAAAACTTTTGGGGCTTAAAACGTCAATGGCTAGAACACCAAGAGGTTTCTGGGTAAACAGTTTAACCTTAGATCTGTGTGAGGGTCGTACTAACAAGAAATGGAAGTGGGTTTCCATGAATGGTCTAGTCGATCAGATAGGGATTTAATTGGTGTATCTTAACCTTTTGTAAAATTTTGTTTTGGAAGCGAGGCATGTGAAATAAATCAATGATCAATAAATGTAAAGCAGTGAAAATAGTGCATAACAACGAAGATAATAAGCAAATAGAAAAATAGAATTGGGTGAGAAAGTGAATCACCCCAAGGTCACGGGTTTGATCTTTTGCCTTGCTAAAATGTGTACAATAGAACACGCAACATGGAAGAGGCACAACTTACACAGAGCAATGTGGTTGCATATCTCTAAACTATAGAGCTAACCAACAAAATCAAAGCTAAACAAATTGCTAAAAAATGCCAACTATGCTCTCTAAAAGCCAACTTAAGAGCCAATCGCCAACCAAAGCCAATGTCCTAGCCAACCCAAAAAAACCCAAACCTTTTAAGCATTTTTTGCTAGGGTATTTAGAGGGCTAGGAGTAGGAGAAAAACGTGGTCTGGATGCCATGTGTCCTAGGCCCCACAAGGTGCAAACATGATTGTACTATGTAGATGTGTGATGCTATAAGTGAGCTTTGTTATGCTGTGACCATATTGCTGAAACTGCATGTGCCAAAATCCAATGTGCTAACAATGCAAGCAAAAAGGAGCCTATGCTCCAGGACAATGTCTTCCCTACTCTTGGAAGCAGGGCCAAGCGTAGGAACAATTTTTGGGGATTGACCAAGGGTATGCAAAATGAAGCAAACTTGCTGATTTTGTCCGCCAAAGAGATATCAGGGTGAGAATAATCATTTCCAACAAGTTATAGAGCTAACCGAAGACATCTTGATGCCTCCATGCTAGTGTTGCACTACCCACACTATTTAGCACATTGGCATAGCATAAGTAACTACTTGCTATGTTGTGCTACACTACATAGCATAGCATAGCGTAGCCACCGGTCTTGACAAAAAAATTGTGTAGGAGCTAAGAGCATTTGTGTGAGGCTTGGTTAGGCAAAGAACTGCAACTTTTGTCCTCCATGTTGGAAAGCCTTTGGACTTGCTGAATTTATCTTTTTTGAACATTTTTGTCATTTTTTGCTTCATTGCTACACTATGTAGCATCGCACACTATAGCAGCAAGTGTATCATTCTTCTTTGTTCAATCTACCATTTCTTACAAAGAAATTGTGCTTCAGGCCTGAGGACTAAGTGGGACAACCAATTTTGGAGGTCGAAGCATTGCCAAGTGCAATCTTCTTGTTAGAGTCACTTGGCAAAAGGGGTCCTTTGTGCACTTTGTCCCTATTACGCTCTACTATGTTGCATAGCGTAGCACCTTATGTTGGTGGAGTAAGTTTGTTGATGGTTGCAGCATGGGCAAATGCTTTGGAAGACCAACTTATCATGAACTTACATCTTGGACGCTAGGTTGATCTCTTCGAGGCTTACTACACTACGCAGCATAGTGTAGCATAGCAGATTTCTATGCTAGAATACTTGCTGAATGATTTTTCTCATCCCGAACACTTTCAACAAATCCTAGCATGGTTCTTTGGTAAACTACCAGCTGGGTCAATTTTTTGGTTGGGCAAGCTGGAGAGTCCAGTAGGCCTGTCAGCCCTGGAGATAGAAAACTTGCTGGTCTGTATAGTCTATCCACAGTGCCTACACCATTCTATCAGCCCATCATGACACTACACTTGCAAAAATCCTTGCCCAAATTCCAAGATTCTGCTAAAGCATGAGGGTCCTGAAATTTTATGGTGTTTCACCACCTACTCCGAACATGGAGGCATCAAAACTAGCATGCAAGGGTGTAGGGGGGTGGACCTCACCTACCCCCAGCATAGAAGAGGATGATGCTCAACATAGAATGGGTTGACCTTCAACCCCAACATTGATCTCTCATTCCCCAAACATTGACATCTCCTCCCCAATGTAGAAGCAACATGGCCAAGATTTCAATGTTTCATCAACTTCAACAAGAATCTTGCAATACCATTATAGGAGTAAAGGTGGTATGAAAGGTACATCCTCATTACTATTTCTAGTGAATGGAATAACCATGGAGATATAACACTTTCCATATGTGATAAACCCCCTAGATTTTAGGCACCTATCCCCCTATACATGGCAGCAATTTGCAGTCAATTTGTAGCCAATTTTTCAACCATTTTACAAAAAATTTATAGCCTAAATCATGGCCAAAGACTTGTAAAAGCCAAACCCCCACACCATTTCAAGGTTTCAATACTTTGGTAATTCCAACACTTTGGGAGTCAAACATTTTTTCAATTCCACACTCTTGGTAATTGCACACACTTTACATTCTAAGAAGTTTGGTATTTTGGACATCCAAGAGCTCTTGCTACTTAGTAAAAACATAGTTCCTTAGGGCCTACTAGTGTAGAACCATTGTATCCTTGTTACCCCTTTGGAATTTGTGAATCTAGAGTGTCAACATTGTCCCCTTTGGATCTCCAAATTATAGCATGGAGCATTTTAACAACCTCAATTCTTCACATTTCTCAACCCCAACAGTGACCAATGTTACAAATTTTGAGAAATAGTAGAGGAGGTTTAAAAACATTGAGAGTGGCTGAGCATTTAGATTATGGAATAGACTCTATCTTCTTCAATAAAGTTGGAAACCCCACCCAAGTGAACCCCCATTTTCTCTCCTATAGGTACTTTTGTAAACATTTTGAAACTCATTCTTTATTCATTTAATAAAGTTTATAGTTTCATTTTGTGTGCAATTTATATTCATTTTGGTTTTTCAGATCTACAATTTATACACTTTTTTTACAATTCCATTTTGCACCTTCCTAAGTCCCTCAATGATCTATCAAATCATCTAGGGCACCCTAAATCCTATTTTTTAGAGGCCTTGGGGATTCAGGGTTGAGGCTATTCTAGCTAAGATTTTCAATTTTCTAGTAACCAAATTTTTCAATTGGAACAAATGCCAACCATTTACAACCTTATTATGACCCTAAAAATGTTACAAAAATTCACAAATGTTAATATCCAAATATACCCTAAAAATGAGAATGTCATAGCTAATTTCATTGCAATACTAACCCTTAGTGTGATACCAAATGTGTTTAGTAAGTTGCCCACCTTAACTGTGGATTGTACTAACTCCATCACGTAGAGCACCAAGGATAACCTTATGGCCATAGTTCATACTAACCCTATAAAGAAGTGGTATGATGATATCAAGTTTTACCTTATGCATGGTGAGTCTTCACAAGGCCTAACAACTACTTAAAAGGACATTGTATGTAAATGATCAAAACAATATGTCATAGTAGGTGATAACACATTATGTCAATGGTCCTACGATGTTGTACTATTAAAGTGATTAGATAAAACCAGAGCTAGAATAGTCCTAGAGCATGTTGACAAGGGTGTTTATGGGGGACATGTAGGAACTATAGTATTGGCCACTAAGATTAGATAGCCAGGTTATTATTGATTCTATATGGAAATAGACTACTTGTAGTAGGTCAAAACCTATGACACTTGCCACCAACATAACGTTCTCATACATGTACCACCAACTAAATTACATAATAATTAAATTAATTGGTCATTTTAATGATGGGTATGAATATCATTGAACCTACAATGCCTAAGTCTTCTACGGGACATAGCTTCATCATCACTACAATCGAATACTTTACTAAGTGGGTTGAAGCTATTCTCCTAAGAAGGATGACATTTGAACAAGTCTATAAATTCATCGTGGATAACATTGTAGCCTATTTTGGAATACCCATGACCATAGTTATAGACAATGGAGCATAATTTAATAGCCAAGAAAAAAAAGTATTTTTATCATGACCTAGGCATTAAGCATTCTTTCTCATTGCCTTATTACCCTCAAACCAATGGACAAAGAAGGAGCAGGTAATAAGGCCATCATCAACTTGCTCAAGAAGTTGCTCAATAATAGCAAGTGCAAATGACATGAGTAACTTGTCCATGCACTTAGGCCTATTGGACAACATATCGTATAGCAACTAGTGTAACACCTTATAGCTTGGTTTATGATTCTAAAGTCATTTTACCTTTTGAATTGCATGTACTATCACTTTAAGTAGCCATGTCTAAATTCATTAATGTAGGCTGAAATTGGCATCATGGCCTATCCTGGCTACATATTTTATACTTTTAGGGCTAAAAAATGCCTCGTAAGTGGTTAACACCTCATTCTCCAAGTGAAAAATGTTACATAGTATCTATATTTAGGCTTGGGGAAAAAATGTCTTTTGGGATGTCAAAAATGGCAATTTGATGGATTTTATAGGGATATACTCTTTTCTATGGTAGAAACACTTGTAGGAGGGCAGATCTCACCTAACCCTAGTGTGTAGGGATGTGGGTCACCTACTCCCAACATGTAAGGATAGACCTTAGCATGGAGGGGTGTGGCTTCTATGCTCAGCATGGAAACTTCACCCCCAATGTAGAGACTTCACCCCCAACATGGAGACTTCATGTTCCTAGTGTACAAGCTAGATGGCCCAAATTTCAACATTACATGCACTTCAACATTGACCATGCACTACAACAAGGATGATACAATGCCCAACATAGAGGATCTACCTCTAGTGTAGATGGCATGTCCCTCTTAGTATTTATAGTAAACTGAATGACCATGTGGGTTTGACACTTTCCATACATAGTAACCCCCCCAAATTGGGCACTGATCTCACCTATATGTGGTAGAAATTTGTAGCAATTTGTAGGAAATCTGTTAGTTGATTTATAGCCAATTAAAAAGGAAGGTCCAAAACCTATACAAATTAGCCTTCAACACCATTTTCAAGTTCCACACCCTTAGCATTCACACACTTTGGCATTTGCAGCACCTAAGAGCTCTTCTAAACTTTCAGAAATGCACCTTCTTACGTCCCCTCAAGGTGGAACCCCTTGTGTAACTATAACACCCATTACCTCCTTTGGGATTTCTGGACTTTTGATTTCTATGTTACGCTCCTAGGATCTTCAACTCCTAACATAGAGCACTTTGGTAGCCCAAAGTCTTCACTTTTCCCACCCTCTAGCAATAGCCAACATTGCAAATACAAAGTAGTAATAGAAGAGGCTTAATAACATTAGGAGTGTCATGACATCTTGATCATGGAGTTGGTTGCATTGGCTTCAATGGACCCTAAACCCCCATCAAAGTAAACACCTTTGCTCTTCCATGAACACTCCTTGTATACATCTCTTGAACTCATTCTTTATTTTTTTAATAAAGTTTTAAGGCTTTAGTTATGTGTGTAATTTACAATTTCTTTCTAGTTTTTGGATCTACATTTGTATTCTCACATTATTCATTTTTACATTCCTTAAGTCCTTGGGTGTTCTTTCAGACCATCTAGGGCACCCTAAATCCCATTTCTTTGGAGGCCCTAAGGACTCAATGTTAAAGCTATGTACTTAGAATTTTGGCTTCCTAGTGACCAAATTTTTCAATTGCTATAGATTTTGTGATGTTTCACTCTCTTCTTCTTTCTCTCTATTTTCATTATTTATTTCTTTTATTTCATTTCTTGTTCATTGTTGTGTGTGGTAGGATGTTAACTAGGCAAAGTAGCAGATAAGATTGGCCATCCAAGGGGATTGACTCATGTTTGATGCTAATATCTCACTAGTTGTTGGGAATCCACAAGTGTCCCATCAATGGATTTTGGAAGGGTAAGAATGGTAGAAACCTACCATGGTGACGATTCACTTATAAATCCCTAGTGGCATGGAATTATCAGTGAGTGAGCTCAAGCTTAACTTCTAGGATGGTGATGGTTGCTTCATAGAATGTACTTGATTGATCTTCTACATATGTGATTTTGAGTTAATGAGATTAATGATTTGACCAAGACTATCTCCTTATTCTCTTGCTTTTTCCTATGTGTTTAATTATCTTAGTTTTCTTAGGTGTTAGGATTATATGTTTTAGAACCTTTTTGATTTGTTTCCTTCCATGTTCACATCTCTAATTATTGTGATAGTGTTCTTCAATGCATGTCATTAGTTAATGTTATCCAAGGCTAGTGTCTCATAACCTAGTTATGAGGGAGAGACATTGATGGAATGTGTTTTTTAATTCAATCATCTTTGTTATATCCATGTAAGTATTTGCCATTAGATTATGAGTTTTTTCTTCATTTTTTCTTTGCAAATTATACTTATCATTATTTTTGTGCATGATTTTTTAATTGTGGTTTGTTTTCCAAGAATCTAACATGATTTTTAGAATCATTATAGTCCAATATATTTTGGCAGGTGCACTTCTAAGCTTATCAATATAACATCATTTAGCTCCACTTGGAGAACACTTACTTGATACAAAACTTGAAAGTCCTTTTTGAAGAAATATTTTGAGGTGAATGGATCATGTTGTAGAGCTAGAAGTATGGGAAATGTACAACAATTGAAAACTAAATATAAAACAAAAAATGTACCAAAAATCATTTATTATGCTTGCGACATCTTTAGTTTTGCAAGCATGCTAGGGAACTCTTCTCATTAGTCATCATCCCATGGCTTCTCTCTTCTCAAATTGAAAATTTTGTAATGTGTCATATGTCAAAGTATTTGTATAATTTTATTCCTCCACATTAATCCTATCATATGTCTAGTCCTAGTCATTGTGTTTTGAATGTTAAAGCTATGGGACTAGCTTTATCAAGTCATAAGAAAATGATGAAGCATCTAGTGGCAATTTTTATGTCAATTGTAAGCCTTGGATTTGGAAAGCATTTCTCATACTCTATATTTATAGCCTAGTATGTTTAGTAAAATTATTGGTCCTCTAAAATGCATCCTTACTTCCTGTGCCATGATTTGAGGTTTCATGCTCAATTCTAGGTTCTTTAAAATTATTTTATCTTCATTTAGATGTCCTAGAATTATTTCAACATGTCCTAAGATTCTAACTTGTATTAGAAGCAAAGTTATAAAGTATGGCTATGGGGGATGTGCTAACTACCTTATGTTAGTGCATCTCCTACATTAGTGCAAGGGTTCTAATTCACCTCCTACCAGGCCTAGATTAGGTATCTCTACTAGAAATATGATCAAGGTTGGCTTGGATCATATTAATAGGCCTTTGTTAATTCCTAGGTGCTAATGAGCCCTCTCCATTTTCATGTAAATACTATAAATTCCTAGGGTGAGGTATTTCACATAACTAATTTATACTCATATATTTCTTAGATATTTTGGCATTCAATTATGTGAAGATATCTTCCTCTCTTGGGTAAGTTAATTTCCTTCCTTGGTATATGTATGTTTTGAGTTATCACTTTCACAAGTGTAGCTAGCCTCTGTTAGCATGCTGCCATGCTTACATAACCTAAAACCATTTTGTTGATGTGGAGTCTAGTGTTTGCATGATGAATAAATATCATGGTTTTTTTTCATTTCACCATTAATTCCTTAAATATTAGAACACTAAAAATATTCATAAAACATTAAAACCACAAAAATATTTATGTAATTCTTATTGTTATAGGTTGCAATGATTTAAACTTATCCAAGGAGATCATAACTATACAACATGGTTTTGGGCCATTGAGATTATGAATAAGAGTCACTCTTATTACATTTCATATGTGCTATTGCACCTAGCCCTTAAGAGATTATGATGCATATGAGTATGTGTGAGCATTGTACATGTCCCCAAGAGGGATTGTAATGCATATATGTTTATTATTATTTTTTCTTCATAATTATAAAATATATAAAAATCATAAAATATAAAATCATAAATATTATTTTTATCTTTATTACCATGGCAACATGGGTTTGAATGGGTTTGAATTGTTTTATATGTATCATTATATCTTTTATATTTCTTGAACATAATGACATACATGAGTGTTTTTGATAATCCACTCAACATCATCTTCGAAGCTTTCAACTAGATCACACTATGATTTGAATGATATATTCCATTGACCCAAAATCGATAAGACCAGTATCACTAATCTAACTATTGGTCTTGTCTTGCATTAGTGCTAGTTTAATTTAGTATCAACCTTATAGTTCTTGTAATATTTGATGTTAAAAACGTCATGGAAATATCATTATTATGAATAAACCAAATATATATAAGAAATTTATGTATTTTATGATTAATTTCAAGTGAAAATTTATATGGATAAACATGTTAGTGGTATTAATGATGTGTTTTGCAACTTTTATCCCATCCTCCAATCATGTTTTATAGGGCTTCTAAGTAGATTTCCTCTATTGTGAAGGTGTTCTGTTCCTTCCTACCTAGGTTCCATGTAGATTTAGTGAGAAGCTTTGGAGATGGTCAAAGTGATGCTCAAAGAAGAATAAAATTTAGATAAAATATTATGTCTTTCTATATTTTATAATATGATTCAACCATTTGATGGATTTTTATTTTGATAATAAATCTAGATTTGTTATTAAACTCTAATTCATGTTTTAATAAGGGCTAAGTAGCATAAATGTATTAATGAGGATTTTCAAGTGATTTTTAAGTTATGAAGTTTCTAAGTGTTTATTTTCTTATATGGTTTTATAAGTGTTTATGTTGTTAAAGGATTTTCTAAGAGGTTAATTTTTATTTATGATGTCCTTTAAGTAATTTTATAAATTATATATGGTTAAAATTTAGGGTGTGACAATGGATCACAAGAACCTCTTCATTAATGAATTCTTCGATGTAAAAAGTTCTCACTTTCCCTAAATATTTCTTACTTAGATCATCATTTATGAATTCCAAGGATTTCTTTTATCATCATAGTCACACAATGAATAGTCATTAAGTTTTTTATTTTAATTAATTTTTTACGAGGTAATCCTTGATAGGTTGATCTATGAATTGGTTGGTCAACCTATCATATCAATACATTGACCTATGCTTTGGTTGACCAACATATTGGATGATCCATTCAAATTAAGTAAGCTTGGCTCAATCAACCTTTTTCCAATTGGGTCTTATAGAAAAATGCATAAATGTCCATTACCTACTTTTGAGTCAGTCAACCTATTATAAGGATGATTAACTTGACAAGTGTCTCTCTTTTTCATTGCTAAGTCTTGTTCACATTTAGGCAAGTTGACCTATCAAGTGTAACATTTATATCTTTTATACTTTGCTATCTCTCAAGTTAGTCAATCTTTTAGTGGATTAGTTGTCCTACAAAGTGTGCAATTTGAGAAATAAATTCACCAATAGATGGTTTTCCAAATCATGTAAAGGTCATTCTACCAAGTGTATCATAATGAATCAAAAATTTAGCTTTAGAAAGACACCACTATTAGGTTGTAAGACGTTGAATAACTTTAAGAGACAAGTAACATGATGATTAGACATAGCAATTTGTCATTCTAGATCATCAAATTGATCAATAGAAAGTCAATGTTTCAAAGTTTTAGAGGTTTTAGGATGTGTACATATGTTGAATTCACTAAGAAAATGTACAAACATAAACATTGCATATTAATAATGAGTTATAATCAAATCATCATAAAACATGATAACAAAGAAGTCATGATGGACTACCATTGAGGTCATGATGATAGACATGAGTTGCAATAGGAGCATAATCAATGAATTCTAGGAATTATTTTTAGGTTTTTACATGTCACAGTGTTTTAGTGCCAAGGTTATAATTAGATCATAGTCTAGTTTTATGGCTCAAGGTGAACTCATGACTATATCAATATACCATTTAAACATCAAATATGCACTTGTGACTATCTCATGCTAAGGTCATGGTTGACTAAGTAGTAGATTTTATAAGTCATGTGAAATGCTTTATTATCACAATTTGGTATGTTTTATTTTTAAAGATATTTTGGTACGAAATTTAGGTTTTCTTATGTAGCTGAATAGTTAGGTTACTCAAGAAATTCTTTTTATTTTCTTACACTTTTGTATTTATTGTATGAATTGGTATTTTGTAATTCTAAATTTCGTATCTCCCTCATCATTATAATGCTCTATGCTAATGTGATGTATGGATGATTGATTTTATTTAAAACTAGCATTGAAATGTATGGATTGGTTAGAGATGGATATCTAGGACTAATATTATTAATTCTTAATGGGATGCATTAATATGGTTCATATTAGAGGCCTCATCTTAAAAATGAGAGGGAGTGTTTATACCTTTTCTAGTATCTATTATTTATTTAGAACATTACAAGATTTTTTGATACCTCTAGCACTAGCATTAGTATGCATTATGACATCCCATTCCTAGATGTCATGGATAAATAGTATGTCATCATCAATAACTCATATAATGTTCTTCAAATAAAACAACACTATGAATTAATGGAAAAAGAAGAAAATGATTTTATTAATAATAGTAATATTAAGAATAATGTTTACAAGGATCCTTAGGGTTATCTTTGTGTGATACTTGGGATCCTTCGAGTCAATCTACCATTGTCACCATTGCTAGGTCATAAGACTGAAGGGGTTATTAGTCCCTTATTGTTTTTCTTTACCTTACTCTTGTTACTCATCATTTTTGGCTCTACATCTCCATGCTAGCATGACCTTTAATTCTTATGTATAAATGTCATAGATCAAACCAACAAAGGATAATGAGAATGATTATAGCTCCTCTTAAAAATTCATCCATTCATTTAATATTAATTATAATTCTTAACATATATTACACCTCCACTTCATAGTTAGGAATGCAACATTATAATCTATCTTCCTTAAAAATCTAGCTCATTGTGTAGCTTCTCTTCAACATACATCTATTTAGTAGTGGTATTCTTCATTTTTTCTAAATCCTTGACTTCATCATTAATGTCATCAACAAAAAACTATTTATATTATTTCTTAATATATATCCAACTTACTAGTTAAATTTATTAATTATTATTATGTTTGAAAAAATGATGATAAGAGTTTAGGATAGACTACTTACTTTTTCATGTGTTTTTAATTCAATTTGACCATTGAACATGTAGTTTTATAATGCATTTATTTCAAATTTTCTTCATTATTTGATCTTTTATGGCTATAAGTTTAACTTCAAAACTTGCATTGGATCTTAGAGGTAGTTTGTTCCAATCTAGTACATAGGCTATGTCATTTTTAAGTAATTTTTTCAACAAATTAACATGGAATATAGGATGGATTTTAATGCTCACTAGAAGATTCAATTGATACAATACTTCACCAATTCATTCTAAAATTTTAAAGGATCTATAATATATTGGGATAAATTTGATATACTTTTCTCACTTAAAGGAACTTCTTGTTGGTTTAACCTTTAACAATACTTAGTCACTCATCTAGAACTCCTTCTTAAGGTGATGTTGGTTAGTGTATCATTTGTATTTATCTTGGGCTTCTTGTAGAATTTATTTTATCTTCATAAGAATATTTTTCATAATCTTTAACTCTTCCTATTTTCATTCCACTCTCAAGATAGAATTAGTCCAAGTTAATGGTATTCAATAGTTTTGTTGATATACAACTTCAAATGGGATCCTATGAACTAATACTTGCTAATTGTTATTATAGGGAAATTCTACCAAGTGAAAGTGTATTCATAACATAAGTTCTTAAAATATATTCTAATTTTTTATTAACTTATTTGGTTTAGAAATTTATTTTAGGATGGTAGGTTGTGCTGAATTTTATTTAAGTACCAAGCTCCTTGAAGAAGTTTTGCCAAAATTCTAAAATGAACTTGAATATGATTGATTTAGAGCATCTATGTAATCAAAAAACTTCTCATATGAAGTTTTGGACTACTTCATTTACCACATTGATAGACTTTAAGGGTATGAAGTGTTCCATTTTAATGACAAATTAACAATTGCTAATATTGAGTCATTCCTCATATTAGTTAAAGGTAATCTTATGATGAATTCCATAATGACATATTTCCATATTCATGTTGGAACTTCCAATAGTTGTAGCAATATGGTGGGTTTACTTTTTATGGATTTTACTCTCTCACATGTTGGAAACTTTTTAATGTATGTAGACAGCTCATTTTTTATTTTAGACCAAAAATAAAAATTACATAACATTACATAGATTTTAATGTACCTAGGGTACCTAGTGTATGAAACTTTGTGTGCTTTGCTTAGTAACTTGTGCCTTCAAGTTTCTTTCTAAATACAAAATCTTTCACCTTTCATCAATACTCCTTGTGGGGAGAGGTAATAATTGGATTTAGTGGTTATGTTCATCAAAATCCTTGTCAAATAAGATATTCTATAATCTAGTCCTTAATTTCCTCTTCCATAGGATTGTGACAATCCTAAGCATTAAGTTTCATATTTGATTAGGGAAATTAGTGACTACATTTTATTTTCTTAGAATGTACTTGATTTCAAAATCATATTTTGCAAGTAATTCAACCCATCTACATTGTATTGTATTTAAAATTTATCTTTGTACATATTCTAGACTTTTATGATCATTTTTAACACAAATTTATTCTAACAAAGATAATGTCTCCAAACCTTTAAAGCATAGATAATATCTAATAACTCTAGATCATGAATTGAATAATTTACCTTGGCTTCTCATAATTTATGAGATTCAAAACATACCACCTTATCTTCTTGAGAAAGAATTGTACCAATTCTCATGCCATAGGAATATATAGATACTTCAAACAACACATCTTCATTTGGAGTTCTCAAGATAGGGGTTGTGGTTAGCACATCTTTAACCTTTGAAATGATTACTTATACTATTCATTAAACATAAACACATGTTTCTCTTATAAAAATATTTGTCAAAGATGATCCAAAGGTAGAGTAATATTTTATAAAACAATGATAGAATTTAGTTAGACCTAGAAAACTACAAATTTCCATAGCATCCTTAGATACTAATCATTATCTAACCACATTTTCATTGGATGGGACTACTTGCAATTATTTTTTTGATATAACATGTCTAAGATATGATACTTCTTAATTAAAGAATTCACATTTACTCAATTTTACTATAAGTTGGTTTCATTTTAGGTTATCCATAGTAGTATTCAAGTGATCTATATGTTCTTCTATTACCTTTGAGTAAATGAATATATCGTCCATAAACACAATGATAAATTTATCTAAATATTCTCCAAAGATATTATTCATCAAGGCTATAAATTCTGCAAGCACATTTGTTAATCCAAATGCCATTACTACGAATTCATATAACCTATACCTTGTTTAGAATGTAGTTTTTTCAATATCCTTCTTAATTCTTATTTTGTAATAACTAGAATTCAAATCAATTTTGGAAAAGTAGATTGCTCTTGTAAGTTGATCAAAAAAACCATCAATTCTAGGTAAATGATAGGTTTTTGTTAATCTCTAACTTGTTTAATGTTCTATAGTCAATGCATAACCTTAAGGTACCATTTTTATTCTTAATGAACAAGACTAATGTACCATAAGATGAAATACTAGGACATTTCTTATCCTCTTCTAATAATTAATCTAGTAAAAATTTTAATTCTATAAGTTCCAAGGTATAAAATCTATAAGGGGCTTCCAATACAAGATTTATTCTTGGAAAGATATTGATTACATGTTTCATGATTTACTTAAGTGGTAATTTCCTAGTTTTACTGAATATTGAATTTTCATATTCCTTGAGTTCTTTTGGAACTTCAATGGTTGTAGGTTTCTAAGGTTGAGTTAGTTTGAGCATAAACATAGTATCACATTTCTTAATTGGGTTTTTACATATTTATTGGTTATGATATAAATCATCTTTTTTTTTCTATTCCCCATAAAGTCCTAACTTCATCAATGATTGGTACTTTTAAAACATGGATTTCAATATGGGTGATAACATTAAATTTTTGAAGAAAATACATTTCTAGAATTACACCTACATCCCTTAATTCAAATTTAAAAAATTCACCAAAAAGGAAATTTCTTGAAGAAAAAAGTTAATTTCATCATACCTAGTATGTTTACTCATGGTCATCCCATCTACAAGTTTAAATTTAATAAATTTCTTCAAATTAAATGTTATGTTTAGTTTTTCAACTAAATTTGGTGAAATAAAATTATCACTTGCACTACTATCAATTAAGAACTTACCTTTATAACCCTTAATTAATGATTTAAAAATAAATAAAAAGAACTAAAATTTTCTCAAACCTAACTTAGCTAATGTTGAAATATTCTTCCCTATAACCATTATAGTTGGTTAGCCTTTTTTCTTAGCCATAGTGGTATTAGGCTTTTGCTTCTTAAGTGGGTTCCTTTAAAGTCTAGCTCATTGTTTTGGACAATCTTGCTTGAAGTGGTCTTAATCACAATTGAAACAACTAGTTTGGATTTTCTTTGTAGGTGTCTCTTTTATGGTTTCTTACTAGAAGATTATAGTTCTTATCTAGTTTGAATCTTCATAATTCTTAATGATTCTATAGGTCTCATCCAATGTCTATGAATTACAAACATAGGTCTGAGAACATAATTGAGTTGGTAATCCACCAATGAATTTGGAGGCTAATTTACTCTCATCCAAATGGCCTACATACCTTGATGGATTACAAAATTCCATATAGTAATCTTCTACTATACATTAATCCAATCTTAATGAGTCAAACCATATTTTTTGTTCCTTTGAAAAAGGATTCCACCATAAATTTTTTCTCAAAATCATGGTAGAAACTATGCTAATTCATGATTAATCCTTGGGCCTTTGGACCATTCCATCATGTTGTGGCAAGTCTTCTAAGAAGCAAAGAGATAATCTTCATGTGTTTTTGACTCAATATATTCAACATGCTAAAGTATTTCTTGATGGTGTTAAGCCAATTTTTTGTTTTAACAGTAGATCCAGGGGCTCCATCATAATGATGGAGTTTTATATTTTTAACTTGGACTTAGGTTAATTATTTTTTATGTGGAATTAATCAATTCTAATAATTTTCTCCCTTTTGTTCTAATCTTAATAATGATATCGGGGTGGAAATTATTCTTGATAATAATCTATGGGTATATGTTGATTTTGATCATGGTCTTTGGGTTGGTGTTGATTTTGGTTATGAGGTTGGATGAAATGATCTATAAAATATCTAATAGAGTCTACAAAAGAATACATATTACCTTGAATATATGACCATTTCTCTTCTAATTTATTGGATAAATTTCTAATCTCATCCAATATATCTTGCATATGGTTCTTGAATCCTTAATTTACTTCATGGAGTCCTCTTGAGTACCTTAAATATAATTAATTTTTCACTTAAGATCATCCATTCAATCACTAACATGACTTCATGGTTATCCAATGCACTCTCTATGTTTTGAACATAGATAGAAAAAATAGACAAGGTAAGGTGACTACCCTAATGGATGTTTTTATTAGGATCATGGTGGTTTTCTAAAGGAACTGGAACTACAAGAAGCTAATTTTTTCCACTTTTGATGAGTGGTGAGGTACCCCTACACTCAACCATAAGAATACAAGCATTTCACGTACGATCTGGTCGAACTCTAAGGACTAAGTGCTTACACGCCTTAATGGAACACTCAAGGTTAATCAATTGTTGTCTTCCCAAAATTACTTGTATTGTCACGGTTGTATGGTTAAGTAAGCTTGAGGTATATGATTTTTATAACCTTTTTCTTTTTAATGTCTCATGCTAATAGGGGAAGGTAAAGAGAACTAAGTGACTAACTTACATTAAATATTTACTAAGTTCTAATTGTTCCTAACACCAGTATCCATTCCCATTTTCCACACACATCCTAAACCAGTGCAACGCTACTGGGACTACCAAACGTTAATCATTACTCAGTTACCAAGCACTACACATTTGCTCGAAGCAGTTGTACTAAGTGTACTTAACTAGGAGAGTCAAGGGTTGAGAGAGAGATTAATTAACTAGGAAAGCATTTAAAAATTCAACAATAATTAATTACTATTTAGCTTAATTTGTATGTTGCAAGGTTTATCATAAAGTTCATCTTTATTGTCATACACAAATGTGTGCTCAGGTACAAGTTTCTCGAATAAATATCCATTCACACTATGACTCCAACTGCGGGCACATAGGAATTATTTTAACTTTGGAATGGTAAAACTACAAGAGTTTAGCTAAGGGTCTAATTCTAAATCCTCCCGAACAAGGGAAGCCACCACTTATTTATAGAAAATAAGGCAGGATGCAATATCGTGTGGTGGATGCGATATAGTGTATGCAATATCACGTATGCGATATCATGGCTCATCATACCCCCATGACTAAATGAAAACTCATCCTTAAGTTCCTTACAAAATATTGGGAAGGTCTGGGATTATTGACTTGAATGACACTAATGGTGAATGGGGTGACATGTGAATAGATCATCATTACAATACATGGCAATATTAGTGTTCATGACCACAAGAGTGAACACTATACACATTTGACATCCAATCTTATTTGGCAGCTGAGAGAGAAGAGAAAGAAAAGAAGAAGATGTGTTGCTACCGATGCAAAAATTACACCTTCCATTGTCCATCCATAACTATGCCATCAATCATGTTGCTTGCATGACTATTCAAGAACCAGTCCATCCTAAGTGTTACCTCTAGCTCCAGTCCATTATTGTATGATTGCCATCCGCACACACAACACAGTCTCATATTAGCAAGGATAAATAAATCACAGTGTAGTTGATACCTTGCCTTGGTATACAGTCTATTGGCTGAGTTGTGATATGGCTAATATGGATTCTAGAGATATAACACTGGTGACTACCCAAGGTGTGGGGGTTAGGGGAAAATTTAAAAAATTGGACCAGGATCCCCATGACTAAGAGTGATCCTCTGGTAGCGATATAATGGAAAAATATAAGGAATAAGAAAGATGGAGAAAAAGAAACAATAGCAATGCTGATAAAATGGATGTCAGAGGTGAAAATAAACAATATAAATGTTGATTATGGAAATGTTTAAGCGAAAGAGGTTAACTGATGCACCAAGTAGGAATGCTAGTGGGTCCTCCCCAAAGTAGGCTCATGCCCTTAATACCCTAACAATCCCACATTCAAAGAGTCTGTAAGCTCTAGAAATGTATTTCGGAAGCAAGAGTTAAAGTCTTAACCAAAAGAATTTACCAAAAAGAAAACAATGCATCAACCAAAATATAGAAAATTGATACAATCGGCAATGAGGTGGAAAATGGAGAAAGAATGATGAGGAGAAGAGAATGGAATAGAGTCCCAAGAACAAGGTGGTGTATAGCCCCTTTTGTGTTTATGGTTAATGTGAATTAGTAGATCTCATTCCAAATCCAACCTCAAATAATCCACATGCAGTGACTTCATATTAATACACTTGGTCAATCCATCCTCTTGAAGTAACAAGAATGCTTCCGCCAAAGAGTCACCACCATTCTGAGGAAACGAGAAAGGGAAAAGTAGGAGGTGAGAGAGGGCCTTAGTTAGAGGGAACATGTTTGTTTAGTTCCTTAACCAGTGCTTCGATCCTAGATGATTATTTTGTCTAAGGGATGTGCTTTGAATTCTCACTATTTTTTTTTTTTGCATGAGAACCACACTATGCAAAGACTTATTATTTTTATTAGCTCAGCTTCTTGATAATGGAGAAACGTTGGAATGGTAAGGAAAACCCAAGAAGAAAACATCCAAGAACCCAAGAGAATAGCCAACACAAATGCATCAAATCCCCTTGAAGTCACACCCTTTTCAATCCTTGAGTCCTTCCTTAGTTTGAGAAATGCCCAGTCACCAATTCATTGATAGTTCTATTATTTAAAGAAAGGGACTGTACAGTTCCAAGCCAAGAGAGACCATAGAAATTCATGGATGCATGGATGACATGGACTCATTGCTTGTTATATCAAAATAACCATACCTTAGTATCAACATTATAACTCAAAGGTAAAAACCAAACATTAGCAATCAATGGAATATAGTTCATACCACCATCAGGAGCACTTATTAGGTGATGAACCTAACACCACAAAAAAACACAAAAAGAATGAAAAATTATGAATGATGTTGCAAAACAAAAACAAGAAAATTTAAAGAAATTTGTAAAACAAAAATGTGTAAAACAAAAACTTAAAAAGGAACTGAGGGCCTTGATTGATCAGCATATGTGGCCATCTTACCCATGATTGATTTGAAAGGAGGAGATTCAAAATAATGAGCAGGGCTGTCCCTTCTCAAAGGTATTATGGACACTGGTCATTCTAATTTCATGGAAGGGTTTGGTCTATTGTAGATTGACTAGTAATATCTTATTAGGGCTCTCAAGATTATATATGGTCATGGCCCCTGAAGGAAAGGTTGTATGAATAATGTAAGGTCCTTCCCATAGTGTTTGAAATTTTGTGCATTGTGGCACATGTGTGGGGTTCCTGCAGAGAACTTTATCTCCTGGTTGATACTTAACCTTTCAAATTTTCAAGTCATGATGTTGCTTGTTATATGCCTTGTGAAACTTATTTGATGACAGGGCAACTAATCGGTTTTCATCTAGCATGTTTAAAGTTGCCAACCTTTTTTTTTGTGCTAGATCAAGGTCAAGGTGGAGATCACAAGCCATGGATAGTGTATGAACCTTGGTTTGAATCAGAAGCCTTGGAAGTCTTTCGTACACTAACTCATAGGGAGAGTAGCATATAGGGAGTTTCCAAGTGGAGTGGTATGCCTAAAGAGCATCATTTAGTTTAGTTTTCCAATCTCGCCTATACTTGCTAATTGTCCTTGTCAATATTTTAGTGATCTCCCTATTGGTGACCTCGACTTGTCCATTAGCTTGGGGATGATAAGATGTAGTCAATTTATGTTCAACCGCTAAGTGTTGCATTAACTTCCAAAAAGTTTCACGTGTGAAGTGTGTTCCATTATCCAAGATAAGTGAACATGGCACACCAAACCTATTTACAATTTTTTGTTGCACAAATCATGAAGCTATAGATGATGTGCAGTTTGTAACAGTAGCTACTTCAGCCCATTTCATTAGATAGTCTACGATAATAATGATGTAAGCTTTTCCATTGGGCATTGGTGTAATGGGCACCATAAAGTCTATTCTCCAAATGTTGAAGGGTTCTAAAAGTTAAATCCATTGTTGCAAACCCTCCATTCTAGTAGTCATTCCCCCATCACGTTGACGGTGCTCGCAAGATTGGACAAATTGATGGGCATCCCAAAATAATGTTGGCCAGTAATATCCTGCAAGAAAGATCTTAATAGCCATTTGTCTCCTTGCATAGTGACCTCCACAAGGGCCCTCATGAGCATCTTGGAGAACTCTTAGTTGGTCCACCTTGGGCACACACCATTGAACCAAGCCATCAGGACACACTTTGTAAAGTTGTCCATTGATCTCCATGAAGTACTTGGCTTTGTGAAGAAATTATTGTTTCTACCTAAAGTCCAACTCCTATGGTGTTTTTTGGGTAAGGAGATAGGTGAGAATGATGCTATACTAATTCATCTCCATGGGTTGGTTATTCACTACACTGACAAAGAGCGCTTCATTAGGAAAATGATCAGACACTACATATTCATCCTCTTTACTATCCCAGTGCAACCAAGATAAATGATTTGCAACTACGTTCTCGGTGCCCTTTCAATCAATCATCATTAGATCGAACTCCTGTAGGATTACCAGCCATCGTATAATGCGAGGGATAACCATTGGCTTGTTCATGAGGAACCAGATTACACTATGATCCGTATGGATGAACACTTTGTAACCTAACACATAGTGCCTAAACTTATCCAGTGCAAACACTACAACCATTAATTCTTTTTTTGTATTTTTGTAGTTAAGTTGTGCATTGGTGATACTCCTACTTGCACAGCGGACGTAGTAAGGATGTTTTTGGTCATCAAACTGTGTAAGTACGACACCTAAGGCATAATTGGACACATTAGTCATTATATGGAATGGTCTAGACCAGTCAAGAGCTTGTAGAATGGGAGTTTCTACAAGCTTTTATTTTAGAGTTTGGAATGCTCGTTCACATTCCCTAGTCCATTCGAATGGTGCATCCTTCTCTGATCGCTCTTCCAATGGTTTGGAAATCTTGGAGAAGTTCTCAATGAATCTCCTATAGTAGCCAGTGTGTCCAAGGAATGACCGAATGTCTTTGATAGTTTTTGGTTGATGGGTGATTCCTTGAATAACCCTAACTTTATCTGGGTCTACCTCTATTCCTAAATGTGAAACCTTATGCCCAAGTACTACGCCTTCTTGGACCATTAAATGGGTTTTCTGCTAGTTGAGCCTTAAGTTGGTTTCTATGCATCTTTTCAGCACTTGCTCTAATCGGTCCAAGGCTTGGTGAAAACTTGTTCCATGAGTGGAGAAGTCATCCATAAATACTTTTACTTCGTTTCCTATCTTCTATTGGAATATGCTTACAACTAGGCATTGAAACGTGGTAGGGGCATTGCACAAGCTAAACAAAATTTTTTTATATACAAACATTCCCCAAGGACTAGTGAACGTTGTCTTGGCTTGATCTTCTAGAGCTATCTGTATTTGGTTGTATCCACTATAGCCATCCAGAAAACTATAATAGAGATGCCCTGCTATGGTGTCTAAGACTTGGTCAACGAATGGTAATGGAAATTGATCCTTAAATGTTACCATGTTTAATAGCCTGAAATCTATACACACCCTCCATTTGCCTTCCTTTTTAGGCATAATCACCATAGGTCTAACCCATTCGCTATCAGCAATGGGATATATGAACCCAGACTTAAGAAGTTGTTCTATTTCTTCTTTTACTACTTGCTCCAATTTTGGGTTCAATCACCTCTGCAATTGTTTTCGAGGTTTCATGGCGGGGTCAGTGTAAATTCTATGCTGGCATATCCTAGGATCTATTCCAGTTAATTCAAGGTATGACCAAGAAAAGGCTTTTGACCACTTGTTCATCACTTTTAGCAGGCTTCCTTTTTGTTTGGAAGCAATTCTTGCATTGATAATTACTTTTTTTCCATTTTCAAGGGTCATATATTCTAGACTGATGGGCAATGGTTTCAAATATAGGGGCTCTTATTTAAATTTTTTTAGGAATTTCCAACTTTCCCTAGTTGATGTTTTCAAGGTTAAGGCTTGGAAGTTGGTAGCGGACTTGCTCTAGTGTATCTATGCTTTCAATGTAAGCACAAGTTATTCCCTCAGTTAGTTCCATGCATGTTAGTGAGTTGCTTTCTTGATCAGCCATCAGCCACTGGGTTTCTTCTTGTCCTATGGCTTCTGCATATAGGCACTTTTGTATATTAATGTCCTGTGCACACTGGTTGCATGTAGGAAATGCTAAACTTTGCACAACCCATGATCTCTGCATGCAATTGCACCCTATATCACTGTATGCAATGCATGGAACCTTCTTCTTCTTGATCTTTCCAAAAGTGTTCTTCTTGGATATTTCTAGGGAAATATATCCATGCCCTTCCCATTATTATCAGGAAGTCCCCTTCACGATTGTTTACTTGTATCACTAGGAAATTAGTTGGGTACGACCAACCACACATAGTGGTAACGATATCCTCCACCAGTCCCAAGGGGACAATGATGGAGTGGTCGACTAGCTCTAGGCGAATATCACTCTTTCTTAATGAAGGCAGGTTCCATGCTTTGTACATCTCTTGTGATAATAAGTTGACTCTGGAACCTAAGTTCAGAAGAGCTTTATATGGTTCATTCCTAGTGACTTGGAGATATATTAGGGGCCTTCCAGGATCAAAGAATTTCCTGGGAAGGTGGCCCACCTTAATCCAGTTAGTAACAGCATGTGTTAACATAACCGTATGCATTGAACTTGGTGTTTGGTTTGAAGGGAGCTCTAAAGCCTTATTTGATGGAGAGTTGTTCAGAGGTTCAACCGCTTGTGGTTATGAGGGCTTGGTTGGACTGTTGGTTTTGAAAAAAGGTCATCTCTTCATACAGTTGTCAAAACCAATAGCAGGTTGAGTATTTATAGCCCTTGTGGCATTACGTTATTGCGGTTGAGTAAGGAGTTCCTCTTGCATTGCTGGAGCGGGTGGTAATGGATCTATCGGTGTGAGAGTTGCAGATGGATTCAAAGGATGGTATGTTTGTGGGTTATCTCCCCTAGGAGAAGGAGTTCTAAAATACTCATGAGCTTGGTAGTGATGTTGTGATGTAACATAACCAACAGAGTCACGCGGAGAGATTGGATGCTGCACGTAGTAGCCATATGGGTCTGGTTGCCAGTAGGGGTATTGTTGCCTTGGTGGTGGAATCCCCCATGACTGTGGGTATTTTTAGTATTGATGTTGCCTAATGGGTTATGGTGGAGTACCACTTGGATAATATGTTGAAGGTTGGTGGAATTGCCTTGGGTTACCTTGGGGATAAGGTAACCATTTGAGTGCTTGTCGTTTATTAAATTGTGGGTTGAGTGCATACATCCCAGACTTGTGTAGATGTGAGATTACTGGTAAACATCCCTTAGGATGGTCGTATTGGCATATCTCACATCCACCGTCATTGTCCGTATTTGAATCCACAACCTCTTCAGTTATGGCCATTTTACCATTACCCTTGTTATATGCATTGTCTACTTCTCTCTTTTTCTTTTTGTCATGCTCACTACCTCGCTCTCTAGAATCCTCTACAATTTTAATAATAGTTTCAAACCTACTATTCAGGGAGTCCCACATTTGGTCTACCTTTTCCAATACTTCAGTTGTTAACTTTTGGACTGACAAAGTTTTCCTATTCACCATCTCTTCAAGTGGTGACTCTTCTTCCTCCTCATAGAATCTCACTCCCCTTTTTTGGAGGAAAGGATCTCAGTTGTACTCTTCCGCACTTTCTCTCTTCCATAGCTTACCTTCTTCTTTGGATACTTGCTCTAGAAATCTATGAATTTGATGAGACCTAAACTCTGATAAGCTTCCTTGGGCATACATCCCAAGGGTCCTTCTTGTTTCATACATAAGTCCATCTACGAGATGGCGTAGTTGATCCCACTATGAATAAATATGGTCAAGGCAATGATGTAACAGTGCGTAACAGTGGCCCATGGTAGCATCTAAGGGTTCATGATTTCCTTGCTTCCATCCTTGGATTTTCTATCATAGGTTAGACACTCGGGAGTACATTTAGTACTTATCATTAAACAGTTCTAACATTGTACTCCACCTCCAAATGTATTCTGGTTCTAAGGACTGGTACCAGCTTTCAGCTTCTTTCACTAATGTCCTTGGGAACAACTTTAGTTTTTTCCATTCATTTTCTATGTTCTGCAAGGCACATGCATCATGGAATGCTTGTAAATGGTTTTGAGGATCAGTGTTGTATATCCCCCTTCAAATCATGGGATGTTGTTCATGTCTAACCTCTTGATCATACTATCCTTTTGGTGCCTTGTGGGAACCCTTATGGCCTTCGTTATATCTAGCATGCTTCTAGTTGTGAGTAGGGGTTCTTTGTGATCATCTTGTTCATAGCGTCTATGGTGTCTACATGGTTCCCTGCTCTCCCTTCTTTCATGCCTTGATTCCTTAGAGTACCCTCATCCTTGTTCTTGACTATCTCATTGATGTTTTTTACTCTATTTCCATTTATCCTCATGGTTGGTCTTCTTATGACTGCATCCAAACACTAAAGGAGAGGGTGAATGTGCTAATGAAGGTGAAGAAGAAGGAGAAACATCGCCATGATGGTCTTTTCTACCTTCTCTTCTGTGGTCTCGACCATGATCATGATCACGATTAGAACGTCCACCCTTATCATGTGATTGTGTTCCTTCTTTGAACACTTTGTGTTCATGGGTATCCGAACCAAGGTTATGAATCATGAAGTGTAGATTCTAATACAATACCTCCTGACCATCATTAGGAGAAGGAACATCATTTGGTGGGGAACCTGTTGAAGCAGGTTCACTACCCTCAATTTCTCTTAAGACATGTAGAGAGTTATGGGACCCTTTACCCTTTGAGGATATATGATATCTCTCCTATCGCAAGTCCCTTTGATGTTGTGCTTCTGTGGGATGGTAGTCCCTTGTGTCATGATTGCATGCAACATATTCTACATACAAAAATGGCATGCCTATTTGTGAGAGAGGATGAAAGAACATGTTGGGTACTGATCGGTCTGGAGGCAACACATTGTTACCTTCCAAGTCTTTCCAACGCAGTTGTTCATCTTGATGGAGAATAAAGGTACACGAAATTATTGAGGAACTAACAGATCTTGATTACGTGTATTATGTCGTTGACTATCACTTGTGTTAGTCCTAGTAGTGAAGTGCTCTTATGTGAAGAATAAGACATCTTTTTCTTGTTTGGTGTGTGATTTACCATTATCTTATCTTTCCTTGATTAACCCTAAAGGTTTGTTCTAGCATCCCAGAGATATGGATGATTTCCTATGTTCTACGTAGCACACAAACAAACTAAGTCCCCGACAATGGTGCCAATGATGAGTGGCGAGGTACCCCTACACTCAACCATACAAATATGAGTGTTTCATGCATGATTCGGTCAAACTCCAAGGACTAAGTTCTTATGCACCTTAATGGAACACTCAAGGTTAATCAATTACTGTCTTCCAAGACTTACTTATATTGTCATGGTTGTATGATTAAGTAAGCTTGAGGTATATGATTTTTATAACTTTTATCTTTTTAATTTCTTATGCTAATAGGGGAAGGTAAAGAGAACTAAGTGACTAACTTACATTAACTATTTACTAACTAAGTTCTAATTGTTCCTAACACCAGTATCCATTCCCACTTACCGCACACATCCTGAAGTAGTGCAACGCTACTAGGATTACCAAATGCTAATCATTACTAGGTTACCAAGTGCTACACACATGCTCAAAGTAGTCGTACTGAGTGTACTTAACTAGGAGAGACAAGGGTTGAGAGAGAGATTAATTAACTAGGAAAGCATTTAAAAATTCAACAATAATTAATTACTATTTAGCTTTATCTGTATGCTGCAAAGTTTATCATAAATTTTCTCTTTATTGCCGTACACAAATGTGTGCTTAAGTACAAATTGCTCGAATAAATATCCATTCACTCTATGACTCCTACTGCGGGCACACAGGAATTATTCTAACTCTAGAATGGTAAAACTACAAGAGTTTAGCTAACGGTCTAAGTCTAACTCCTCTTGAACAAGGGAAGCACCTCTTATTTATAGAAAGTGAGGCAGGACGCGATATTGTGTGGCGGATGCGATATTGCATATGTGATATCGTGGCTCATCAACCTTATTCACAAGAATCCTTATCTTCATTAGGTTGATAAGGTCATGATTTGAAAAATATCATTATTTGATTGTTAAAATATTTCTTCCTTCTAATGTTTAAGCCCAAATTTAGTTGTTTAAAGTCTTTAGATCAAACTTTAGTATTACCCTAAAACTAATTTTTTTGGGTTCTATATACGAAATATAACTAAGCCATTCCATCCAAAAGTCCAAAATCCACTAGAAATTACTCTTTGTTCATCCAAAAAGACTTCTAGAATTAAAAGTTATGGTTATTTTAAGTTTTCCAAAAACTACATACATATCTAGACTTCTCGAAAGGTTACCCATACTAGTACCAATCCAAGACCAACACACTTAATTATAGAATTTTTATCTTCATTGATACCAAGCTATCAAATGATCAATCTAATTGAATTTTTACTTTTATGAATTTTTAAATTTTTTTGTTAGTTGATGGTATTAAACTAATTGGGACTTGCAGTCCTCTTGATCACAGATCTGATTAGGATTAATGATTTTATAAATCATTGATTGAGTTGGGACTTGGATGCATTTTGATATAAGAAATAGTGTGATAGTAGCAAAGATGGTAAAGCGTAGGTTATAATGGCATGGGATGGTAGTGGGCATGGTAATGGCCATAAGTGATGAGGCACATAGAGGTGATGGATAGTTGAAAATACTAAACAATGTAGTAAGTGTTTGGTTCTTGTCCATGGTAATCTAACACCACCACCATAATTAGGTTATAAGATCAAGGAGGTGATCAATCATTTCTAGTTTCACTTCATCATACATTCCTTACTCATCTTAGTTAGATTCACAACTCCATGTTAGCATCACCTCTAATTTCCAACTATAAATGCTATAGGTAAAAATTCCAAAGAGTACCATGAATGGTGACAACTTCTTTTAATAAGAAACCCCTTCATTCAAAGATTAATTATGTTGTTTAACATATATTGTAACTTTGCTCTATAATTAGGAATGGGATGCTACATGCATAGTGAATTATTTGATGTCATAAGATCTTGTCAAGACTAATCATATAAATTTCATCCATAAGGTATCTAGTAATTGGTATGTAATGAGTACACATGCTAACTCAATTGACATATTAATACTAAATTCTTATATATGCTAGTTATCCAAGGTGTTTTGGTTGTGGTTTTTATAGGGATCTAGTATTATTGCTCTTGGATTTAGTATTGTGCATTTTAGACTTAGATTATGATTTTATATTATTTTTTTTGAACTTAAGTTTGGTGTTATCTTCTAGTTAGGACATATTAGTCGATGTTGCATATGCCTATATAATAACATGTTGTATAGGTTCATTAACCATTTTTGAGTTTTTGCTTCCATTATGCTTATCCTTAAGTCAAATGAGGGAGGTAATAAAGGTTTTCTACTTAGTTTATACAACTTTACTTTTCTTTTAGTTGTTGATGTTACATGAGTTATGGCTTATTGGCATAGCTAGAGGTTGCCTGATACTTTATGATTAGTGGATAGAAGGCTTGGACATGTTTTCTTATATTAGTTATTATAGATATTGACTCTATTGAATGTTTTATGAATTCATGCTTTTTATTTTAATTAATTTGTGCTAGATGTTATAAAATGGTTTGGAGATTTATTTTTCAATATATATATTCCCTATATAATGGACTATCATTTGGTGTGATGGTAAGATGCTCATTTCTCAAGTTGGAGACCTAGGTTTGAGTTAGGCACGACCATTTGAAGAGGTTAGATTTTTCTTCATCTATAAATCCTCTTGGGACACCGCTTAGTGGGATGAGCACTATGGCTCTAGATGATGATCCTTTATATTTTCTATTTAGATAGATGTATTTGAAATGCTTATGTTTATATGTTCTGGTGTTCATTTTCATGTCTCATTAGCATAATCATGTCTAGCCTTTCATTTGATGTTAGTCTTAATAGAATATTTTTCTATCCTAGGTTGGTTATGAGGGTGTTACAAGCTAATATCAAAGAGTAGGTTTGATGAGCATTCAAAGACTTATGGATTTTTATAATAATGGTAAGTGGTAGGACTATAAAAATCCTACAAGTGTGAGTTTAACTATGAGTCTAGTTTAGACTCTGAATAATACTATAAGTCTACATGTGCTCGAATTAGGATCATATGTTCTAATTATAGTAGAAGATCCTCTGGTTAGTCAACTAGATATTAATTGGCACTTGTTGGATTTTCTAAGGTAGTATATAGAAGAAACTTCAATGACTCCCTTAACTTTAGGAAGTGGAGAAAGAAGTACCAAGAAATTAATCAAGAGGAATCTTATGTATGAATTCTTTTAACCTTGGGCCATCTAATTTTAATGATGCAAAGAAATCAATAGTATATCATGTGGCTTAAGAAGGTTAAAAAGACCTTGAAGTTGATGGATTATTTACTAATGTAGCAAACTAGATTGAAAATATATAAGCTGAAAAGTGATATAGATCATTGGTAGGAAAATGAAAGGAATGTGAAGGAATGAAAGAATACTAATATCCTTTGGAATAAATTCTTGCTGGTTTTCAAATAAAGTTATATCTCTACTACGTGCATTAAAGAAAAACATGATAAATTCTATAGGTTATATTAGGGAAACCTCTCCATTTTAGAATATGATTCCAAATTTTTAGGATTAGAAATGATTGTCTTACATATTTAGAAGGATGAGGCTACCCATGATAACAAATTTGTAAATGGATTAAGGCCATCCCTCAAAGATCATTTATTACCTTTTCATCTCACCAACTATGAGGATACTAATGTATATGCTATTGAATTAGAAATGACTTAACAAGCTAATGTAACTAGGTAGAATAAAGTTCAAAATAAGAATTCATCTTCTCAAGGTAAGTTTGATGGAGCTAAGAAGGCTAAGAAAATAAATGGTGATAAACCATAGTAGCTAGTAGTAATAGGTGATGGGAATACCTAAGGACTTGTGATATGTTTACTTTATGAAAGGGTTAGACATATAAAAAGGGATTACCCTAATTAGTTTACATGTAGATAGCCTAGTCATTAGATGAGAAATTTCCCAAAGAATGTTTATATGAATAATAAATTAGTAGCAAGGTAAGTAACTCACATTGGTTAAATAACTCAAGGTAGGTTATTCTCTATTACTAATCACTATTGGATATTTAGCCTAATACTATCATAAAGTTTGAAGGTATGTTTCTTGATTTACTATCATAATGTCCTAGATGAGTGATTAGGAGATTAATTTAGAAATATCATAACTTTTATGATGTAATAATTAGTAAGAAAGGTATAGGTAAGATTGATCAAATACTAGTGATTTGAGAATTTGCAAATATGTTCAAATTAAAACTTCTAGATTTTCCTCCTTGATGAGAGGTAGAGTTTGAGATTGATCTCAAACTAAATGCTAAACCTATTTCTAAGAAATCCCATAATACGTTACTAGTGGATTTTATTTAATTAAAAATAAATATACAAAAATTCTTGTATAAGGGCTTAATTAGACCTAACGTTTCCTAGTGGGATGTGTCACTATTGTTTATGAAAAATAAGGATTGAAGCATAGGTTATAAATTGAATATAGGCACTTAAATGAAATTACTATAAAAAATAAATATGCATTACTAAGGGTTGATAATTTATTTAATCAACTAAGAGAGGGTAAGGTATTTTCAAATATTGATCTCAACTCAAATTAGGGCCAAGTGAGAAGCAATGATAAAGATATTTCTAAAATAGCTTTCAAAACATAGTATATGCATTATGAGTTTTAAATTTTTTTTAAACTTATGAATGTACTAGTTCTTTCACCCCTAGTCTAGGAACACTTTTTAACCCTTTTATTGGTATTGTTAGCCTTGTCTAGATTTGAATCTTTTAATCTTTATTTGATAAATTTCTTATTTCTATGTTTGATTGTTTGATAGCCTAGTTTTCTTGGTTCTATATAGCTATGATTGTCTTTCTTATAAGATATTATATTTTATGTGAACTTGTAGGATGTTTAATTATGAATTACTATACTATGTGATCTTGATTATTTTATTCTAATTATTATTTTGACTATTAGTTTATGTCATCCTTGTGGATTACCTCATAGTGTGGTTGTTGGTTTTGAACTTTTGACCTCATATTTAACAATGAATATTTGAATGATTATTTTGTTACATAAGCTATAATTTAAAAAAAATAAATTTCTATATAAGCTATAACAATATTGTTTAGCTAAATCTAGCTATAAATACTATGGCAATCCATGCTATTTTGACTAATCACTTAATTAATTTATTTTACCAAGTTTGTTTATATGCTACTATTTTTTAATAATTTCTTGTTTTTATATTTTATATATAGAATGGATATATAATCTAATTTTTTTCTTAACAAATTTTTTGTAGATTATTCTAACACTCTAGATTTTTAAAAATTTTCCATTTAGTGTAGATTGAACTCTTGATATATTGTTTGACTACTCTATGCTTATGCTTGCATCTTGAGCCTATGTTGTGCTATGCTTATGCTAATACTTTTCTTAATATTTGGGTTTTAATTGTAATATTTAATTATTATTTCCATGAATACTTTTTCTAAGGTTTTACCTTATTTATCTTTATTTTTATTAAACATATGTGTACTATCGTTATTAGAGTTTTAACTAAGCAAGTATCTAGTGCTAGATGAGTCATTGGCACATGGGGCACTATCAAAGATCTAACTATTAATATCAACCTCAATGTATTATTAATAACTAGATGCATAACCATTATAGTTTACATAAAGAGAGAAATTAAGTTGTTAATGATTGGTTAACAAAAAGGTATGACAATTAAGTTAAGACATGTCCATTGATTATGGTATACTAAAGGGAGGTCATAAAATAGTTGTTATATGCAACATTAATATATTATTTCCTTGTATGGTAGATAGATCATAACCATCAAGTGTTCTATCTACAATTATATACTTTGGTATTTTTCTATTGAACTATGTTACATATCTTAATATTCCTATTTTTATGAGTACATCCTTGACTATTATCTTAGTTTTTATATTTATTAGACTATATAACTATTGATGTCTATACACATGAATTGCCATTGTTATGACGTACTTATGTTTTCATATCTATTACTATGATAATTATAAATTCTATACTTATATCATAGTTTTTGAGATTATCATAGATTTTTCTCTTCTTTGTATATCATAACAATGATTCACATAAGCTTCCTATCCTCATAATTTACATGAATACATAATATGTTAACATTCTGTTAGTTAGATTTGGTTGCCATCATCTTGAGGACCTTAATTTCTAACATCGTTTTTGAGCAATATTAGCTCAACCATTTAGTCTATTGAGTATTATAACTATGAAATTCAAATATTAATGGTTGAAAATTATTGACAAACTTTATTACATCATATAATTGAAAATTTTATTTATAGTATCATATTCTCTACTTTTTAGAGCACATTTTAGCACATACTTCAATTTCTTCATGATTTGATTCTTTATGATCTTATTTTCCTAGTTTTTTGGTTTAAATTAGCTCTCTTGTTATTAATTTAAGTTAATTCTTGTTATTTATGATACTTGCATAATCATAGGTTCATCTAGTTTGTCGATTTTCTACTAAGAATTAGCTCACTAGTTCCTATTTGATTTAAATTAGGTAAGACCTCATGGATTTTGATGTTGTTTCCTTATTTATTTATTCCTAATTTGTGAAGCATCACATTGTTAGTTACATGTCATTTTATTTTTTATTTTAAATGGTCCCTAAATGTAAGGACATTATTTGAATTGGTGAGAGTTCTTCCTCAAAGTGTCAATGTGCCAAGGTTTTGACTTCTAAAGTATGCTCCTTGTATAATCAATTGGAGACACATTATACTATAGTTTCAAACTTATCATAGACCCTTAGCATGAAGCTTGAAAAGAAAGAATTCAAGCCCTATGTTATGCTTAGAGTTTAAAGTTTTCATTTACTATTATTAGCTTGTCCGCACAAAGGCATTAATAGAAGGACATTTAAAATTTAGATTTATATTACATTAGTGTTATTTTCATTTACAAGATTTTTATTGCTAAAATTGATTATCAAAAGGTGATGCTAGCTCTTAGGAAATATTTTGAAAAATGATTTTTGTACCAACAAAGCACTTGCTATAGGTTTTTAAATGTTTCTTTGAAGTATTTGAGGTTTTTCCTCAAACTTATGGTGGGTGATGGTGAAGTTGATGTAACAAGTGCTAGTCATATAAATCTATTATATTTATTCAAAAATATTATTAGGTTTAATAAGGATAATTGTTCATCCAACTCATGGTATTAAGAATGGTGGAATAACATGATATTAATAATTTCTATTGATATTATAGTATGATATAGGAAGATTGATACTAGTTGGCAATCTATTGCATACACAGGTATGGTTGAGCACCTAAATAAATTGATTCAAGATTTTAAAGAATGAAATAAAGAAAAAATGAGGCTATGTTACTTTTTCAATAAATAACATTGCTTTTGATAGCACCTAAAATGTACCATATTAAATATAACATATAAGTTATTTTTATAAAATTATAATAAGTAAATTATATATTTTATCTATTTTATCATTAATAATATTATTGGTGTTAACTTATACCAATTTATATATATATTTTAGTAAATTAACATGAATTTAAATAGGTCACTATCCATACCAACCTCTAGCAATGCATGAATTTTAGGTTTAAATGTGATTGCTTGTTCTCCTAGTTGGTGGAATAGTTAGTGTCACATTTTATGAACTAGATATTAATTACTAGTTATTCTTACCAAATCTACTAGCCACAATACGGAATATGACATTAGCAAACCAAAGAATGATAGATAGAGGAGTGAGAGAATGTGTTAAGAATTACATGCTACAATCATTATGAAAGAAGAATATGACAATCAAAACTATTGATGCTATGTTACATGATCACTTGGTAACAACCTCTAGTTGGTAGGTATTGGTTTTAGTGAAGGTAACAAGGGAAGCTTATTGATCTTAGACCTTTGTTATCTTTATATGCATTTTCCTCATCATTACCCTTCCTCCATGGATATGACTCATGAGTTTGTCATGGATGTGAAAACATCCTACAATGACCAATGCATCTTATCAAGTCTGACTATGTTCATCACTTTAGAATTGTTGCCTAGAAGCTAAAATAATGAGTAAATCATGTAGATACCTTTGCCTTTTCTCTTATTAGTTACTAATGTTCTTTTATTTTATTTGAATATTTTTAAATTAAAAACTTATTTAAAAAATTTAAATCATCATCATCAAAGTTAGATGTAGCACGAGTAGGCCTATAGGTCTCTTTCTCATCATCATTACTACTATTATTGGAGTGAGAGACCTATTGGATGTCATCATCATCATCATTAGAGGGAACTAATACTATGGCATGTTGTGATTGTAGGTTCACTTGAAAGTGGATGGACACATGAGGGTTATCATTTGATGGGGCCTATCATAAGAATGATTGTTACATCTTGATTCCCAAATGATGATGTAGACTAACAAAGATGGTGCCTATTCATAATAAGTGTTATTATTATCGTAACAAGACTTAAAAGGGCCATTGTAATTAAGACCAAAAAGGGCATGTTGTAATAATGGATGTGTCTCTTGAGATAACCTTTGGGGGTTTAACCTAAGGAATTTATTCTTGAAATTATAGGTCATGCCAAGCATGGAGTGGTAGAGCTTGGAAGGGTAGGTCATGGGTACCACATGAAGTGGGACAAGAAGTTGACTAGCCATCCCTTCTAGTTGGTTATAAGCATAACCATGATGGTAGTGCTAGATTGCCTCTAAGGGATAAATGCCAAAGGATGAAAACTACAAGGAACACTCTCAGAGCATGATCCAAATAAACTATTCCATGTCAATAAACCATTTTTTCTCTCTTTCTACACTCTCTCTATTATTTCCTTTATGCATAATGTTGAATATTACATATATTTCACATTTGGTATATTTTCTTCTCATGCATAATGTCTAATATAATATATATTTGACATTTTGTATGACATCTAGAAATGGGATGTCACAATTAGTATTAGAGAAAACCACAATCCAAGGGCTATTTCGAAGCATGGGTTGATTACAACATGAATTTGATGATGAACCATGAAGCCATGACACATGGAAAATATTTGATCATCACTGAATGTACCATGTGTCTGAGATATCTGACTACACCTCATCAAGATTAATCAATGCCAAGAGATGTTGGTAAGATAAGAATACATTGGTCTAGGTAACTCTTACCCATCTTAATGCTATAAATATTAATTGATTATAGTCATTGTTAAGTTTCTCCCAAAAAGTTAGTAACCATGACTTAAATTGATCTTGTTTTGTTGAAACTCATTATCCTAAATAACTTAGAGTCATTTATAAGTTATCAAGTCATCCATACATGAACTCAGTGATGTTAGTTTGGTAGAATAAGTTAGTTGACCTTCTAAAATCTTGAAAATCCAACTTCTTTTTTGAACCCTATGATGATGTTCAACCCATAATACTTGTCAATATGATTCTAGTGGTACAAATTTCATCTTAATCAAACTTACAGTTTGGGAGATATCTTGGTTTTAAGTTTCTTGTAATGTGTGCATTAAAATAATATTAAATTATTAATAAAAAATGCTCACTTTTTGTAACTCACTACAACTTGTGTATGACCTTCCATATTGTTGTGCCATCATCTACCATTGCTAGCCTCTGCACATGTTGTCATTGACACTTGTGCATGCATCGTCTATTAGCGACCACCATTGTTTTTTGCCAACCTTACTAATAATGACCCATCATGGGCACTATGAATGCCAACAACATCATTCATAATGGCCTATTGTGTGCACCATGGACACCAAAGGCACTATTATCATAGGCACCAATGGTGCCATTCATAATGGCCCATTTCTGACATCAGTGACATCGATGGTAATGTCATAATGGCCCATTGTGGACATCATGGGTACTGACAAGGTTATTCATAATGGTCCATATCAATCACCATGGACACTGATGGTGTTGTTCATAATGACCTATCCTAGTCACCATAGGTACCGATGGTGCCATTCATAATGGCCCATCCCAAGCACTACAGGCACAACTGGTGGCATTCATAATAGTCCATCTTGGTGCTCTCAAGCATTGATGGCTTTCCATCATGATAGGAAAATTCATCATCAGTAGATAGAAAATTTAAAATTCCCATTATCAAATCATTAGTTTAAAAATTAGAATGCACAAAAATAGTTTTCAAAAATAGAATTTTGATGCATTGGTAGCATGTAAAATAAGAATTTCTTAATTAAGCATGCTTATTCTAGAGCAGTATTAGGATGGATGACCTCTTAAGAAGTCTTATTTTTTGTGCCAAATGTCTTAAAACATTAGAATCCATAAAGTTTGATTCTAGAAGCCTTTTTTGACAAACAAAGAGTCATTTCCTATAGATTTCAACCTTCTAAACATAATGGTGAAGTCAGATCTATCCCAAGGAACCTCAAAAATAAGTTTTCACTCCTTGCCCAACATAGTACATCAACATCCTCAAAACTTTAATTTTAGCATAACTTGAGCATACGATGTCCTTTTTCAACATATGAATAGTCATCTCCAATATTTTTCATCCTTTTGAACTCAATGGAAAGGTCAACTTTGTCATCGAGGTACCTAATAATTTGATGATATCATGAAACTACGCCTTAAAGTTGACAACATATGGATAACTAATCATGCTTTATTTGGAAAATAACCTTTGTATATGTATCAACCAAAAATGTTAGTAGTTAGAATGTCGAGGGATCCATGGGTGCATAGTTTGATCCCATATCCACATGAGGGCCTACTAGAGGTGGAGATAGGATGCCCTGAATAGTCTTGTCAATTGAACAAAGACTTACCAAATGGAATCGAGGGTGCAGCATAGTTAGCTGCGATGCTAATGCAAAATGATGCTAAGTGTTCATGTGGTGTCAACGGTGTCAATGGGATCAAGCATAGTTAGGTTTTTGGTGAAAATGAGGGTGCCAACATGTAGGGGCAACTACCCAAACATAGTTTTAGGTGTGACTATGCAACAAAATAGCAGAAAATCCAAATAAAATGCTAAAAATGCAAGGAAAGAGAGAGAGAGAAATGGAACACCACCCCAAATGGGGTTGAGTGTATTTAATTCCAGAAGGGGTGAGAAGGTACATGGTATACAACAAGCATAGTGGATAGCATAGTCATAGTCGTGGGTGTGTTTGGCCATGAAGACTAATGTTTTGCCATGGTATCTATGCCTGTTAGGTTGGTCACCAAAGTGTGTAGTGGGCTGCAGTGGTCTATGGTGGACTACAATGGGCTATGGTGATTTACAACTTTGCCTCTTTCTAGTTTGTTGGAATACCTTTGGTTTGCCAATGCTTTGATTTTTCCAACCTTGAATTTTCTACCTTTCCCAACTCTCAAATTTTCCAACCCCAAAAAGTGTTGAGGGTGAGGACATTTATAGGGCTAGGTTTAGTATGAAATGCAAAGAGTCTACCATGTGGTAGTGGGATGGTTGGGACTACACCATCACCCAACTACACTCTTCACTGAGGCTAGCAATGTTGTGTTTTGCTATAATCTACCAAACTCTATGATGCTGAGAGACTATGACTATGCTACCAAGTGCATGTATTATGTGGAGTTGAGTGTAGTTATAATTTTGGGGATAAAAGGGATACAAAAAAGATGCATTTTTCTAACTACGCTTACTAGAGGTAAGTTGGAGTTGAGATGAATGCCAATGCTACATTATGAAGGACTTTGTAGGTTTTTCTAGCTAACTACACTTGACTATGTTATGGACTGGGGGAAGAGCATAGTCCTACACTTAGAAATTTTTTGCAAAATATGACTATGTGCTGACTATGCTCTACATGAGAGGCTAACTACACTCCTAACTAGGGATGAGCATAGTCCCAACAATTGTCAAAACTTGCAGAAACTAACTTCTAGTTAATTATGCTTGACTATGCTCTAGGCTAGTGGATAGCGTAGTCTCAACACTTAGAAAAATCTGCAAAAATTGGGCCTTCATGCTGACTATGCTTGACTACGCTCTAGGGTAATGATGAGTGTAGTGTCAGTAATTAGAAAATTTTGTAGTAGCTTACTTAACACTCAGAAAAGTTTGTAAAATGGGCCTTTGTGTTGACTACGCTTGACTATGATCTAGGGTAGTGGAGAGCGTAGTCCCAACACTTACAAAAATCTACAAAAACAACTCCTTCATGCTGAATATGCTTGACTACACTCTAGGGTAGTGGATAGTGTAGTCTCAGCAGTTAGAAAAGTTTGTAGAAAATGGCCTCATGTTAACACTTAGACTTTTTGTAGTCGAGATGTTGTAGTCCAAATTTGGTGGTGTTTCATTGGACCCTCTTTGTTGATGTCTAAAGGAATAGCTTAAGAGACATTGATGAAGGACAACAAAACACCATAGTAGGCTTGGCACCAACATTACTTTTTAGGTCCTAATCAAATGTTGTTGCACCGTGCTCAAGAGTGCTATGGATAGTGGTATGCTAGATGGTAGGTGGAAAGAAAGAGAAGGTGTAGGTAATATGCTAGGGATAAAAAAGGGAAGGTAAGGTGTAAGAAAGAATATTGTGATGTAGGGACTTCATGGTTCATGGTGACCATGACACTAGAGTGGCTTGCCCTTGAAAACATTGACATCTCATTGAAGTGCTCATGAGAGAGCTAATTTGGATTCAAGGCTAAGATAGTTGTCAAATTACTTTTCTATTGGATTGCTTGGGGATGTGCTTTTCCTCCTTTGCTCTTTTTTTTTTTTTGCTGTGGGAAAATCTAATTTGGGTTTTCAACATTGCTAAATGCTAACTATGTGGTGTTTTCTATCAAGCGCACTACATGCCACTAGATGGGCTTTGCTTCAGTGTTTACGAAGACATGTCATGTCTATAGTGTAGGTGTTTCCTTCCTATGATGATTTGTGTTACATCCACCTAGTCTTTAACTAGCCAATAAAGGCTCCCCATGGGATGACTTATGTTATGTCTACCTTGGGTTCTATGATTTGACTTGAAGAGTGTACCATATGATCACAACACTTATGCATTAGAGGGGTTTTCAATCTTGACTATGTGGGGGAATGCAAGAGTATCAGGATATAGGGATGAATGTAAGTAGGCTATAATGGGGTAATAGGGATATGCACTCTTGAGAGGCTTAGGTAGTTCAATCATGCACATCAAAGCAATGCGGTGACTTGCTGCTATGATGAAAAGCATCTTTGCACAATGACCTAGGGCTTCATCTTGTAAACATAACTTTGAGAAGACAAGGAAAACACACAACATAAAATTCAAATAAAATGTCAGGGGTGAAGATACTACGAGCGCTCCAATGGAAAAAAATACCTGCAAGTGCTCAAAAAAAGCCACTAAAATTTTAGGGGCGATGATGCTACAGGTGCTCCAAAGGCTACATTGGTTGTAGGTGCTCAAAAAGCTATAAAATGTTAGGGGACAAAGATGCTACAAGTGTTTTAAAGGCTACACTAGTTGTAGGTGCTTCATTCTAGGACTTTAGTATCCCTATCTATGTGTAGTAGAAAAGAATTGGAGAGGGGGGGGGGGGG